>MU759642.1:57481-73020 GCA_026770625.1 Nicotiana glauca | reverse complement strand
AGAATGTAAAGCCTCGAAAAATTTCGCTAAGAAAACTATGCTTCGTGATGCTATATAGGCTAATTATGATATTTTATGTTCTATTAACATGGTGTACATCAATTAGACTTGGTAAATATGTGTATAAGTCTTATGGTAAGTGATGTGAGGTCCAAATGGAAGCCTAAGTGTATGCCAAATGGAAAAAATTTCGTAATAGGCTAAAATTTCAAACGGATTCGCACAAGGCTCCACTTTCAATAGGCATATACAAATATTTATGAGGTTTTATATGATGAACAACCTATCATATGAAAGGTCTTTGAGTCTAGTTTCCAACGCTTCAAACAGTTTATTATTTGGACATTCCTACACAAAGTTATGACCAAATTACCAAAGGCTGGAAAAAATGCGATCCTGTGTCAGATTTGCAATCTCAATGTCCATTATGCGGTCCGCATTTTTGATCTGCGGTCGCAAATCAGGTCGCAAATTGGACCAGTGTAGCCCAATTTTGGACGCCGATTTTGCTGTGCATTATGCGGCCAGCATTCGCGTTAACCGGTCCATTATGCTATAGCAGATCTAACATCATAGGGTTAATTTTTCTATTTTTATAACCCGACCCCATGTCGATATATTACACCCTACCCTTCATTTTCGGCTTATTTATAGATACATTAAGAGAGAGAGAAGGGATCCTAGAGGGAGAAGGGGTTCTTCATCAATATTTCTATTAAAGATCTTGCTTAAACATTGAAAATTTATCAAGAAAGGCACCTTGGTCATCTTCCTAAAAGGTAAGGGACTATAATCCAAGCTCTTAATTTCTAGATATAACTAGGATAGACCATTAGAAGTGTAATTGATGAGGATAGAAGTGGATATCATTCATGCATGAGTTCTTAAGAGTATTTTGTTAGGTCTTGAGCTAAGGATGGGATGAGGGATGGTAGGATCTTTTAAAAAATAATTTTAAAAGCATGATACCCACTTAGTATTTGAAAATATGCTCAAATAAACTAGAAATATGATCACCTCTCTAATTTGTGGTTCGATTTGTCATGTTCCTAAGAGATTGACGGTGCTAAGAGTCTCGGAGTATAGTAGGACTTAAGGAAAGCTCAATCGAGGTATGTAGGCTAAACCTTCTCTCTTGGAAGTGAATTCCATATTGTTTGTAAGTTTAAGTTTGGTTTACCTACTAAAATTATATAGTCCTGAGTCGCATCTTAAATGAAGTTTAATATGCTAAGTGGGTGAGAAGAATTGCTCTGTTTAATACTCCTAGTTGCTATTGTGTGTACTAAATGACTTGGTTGATTATGTCTACTTGGTCTACTTGTTGATGAGATGTAATGACATATGGAAATGAATCGAATAAGGAAGTGTGAAACAATTATGAAATAAGTCTCAAATCTTATGAGCTAACTTCCAAAAGTAGAATGGCCTAAAGGTCTTGTACCCGAAATATGCCCATAAGTGGCTGTTTTATATAATGTTTTGCCTTATAGATACGATCAATGTGTAATATAATTGTTGGTTGGTATATTCCTCTTTGGGAAGAGTCCCTTATGTTTGATGATTCTATCTCTGTTGAATTCGAAAATACATAATTTTCAGAATATTTGTTACATTGATATTAGTTGGTGATCTTTGGAAATAAAGGGATGAAAGTGAAAAAAACCGAATACGGCCACCGTGCCAGGAATAAAGAATCTTGTAAATGGCCAAATGTGCCAAGTAAATACTGTCATTGTTGGTGACTGGAAATACTAATTGGAATCTATAAATTGTGAAGGATATTGAGGTAAACATGGTTGCGTTTATGATATATTCGTATACTTGTATTTATACTATAATTGTGTGCAATACTAAATTGAATCAAATATGTTTTTGGGAGTATCTTTAGCAACACCGAGGAAGGGTGGGTCATAAGACTCATTCCTGTAACTACACGTGCCGGTGTACGGGTGGATCATTCTTATTTCCCTTAATTGGGATGATCTTGGTAATATTATAATTTGGTAACGCCAACCCACACGGCATATGTGGGAAGGCAGCTTAGCCGATCGGGTCGTGATCAGACGCCATGCCGCACACATGGTGGTATTGTGCTGGAAATTAACAATCTGGATATTTGAGACTTGGGAATTCAAAAACTAAAAATTTGTGATTTGGTATATGTGTCTAAAGGGACGACCTAGCCGATCGGGTCGTGATCGGAATCCATGCTAACAAAGACGGTGGTAAAACTTATATCGGTACTAGAGATCTCCCAACCAAACAAAAAATTATATATATTATTTTCATAAACTAGAGGACTAACATGTTTCAAAATTGGGTGTTAGAGTATTGTTGATCTTGACTTACTGTTTGTGGATTCTTTGCTTGTATGGATATTCTATTCTGAAATAGGACTTTTAACCTTATATACTAGTGTTATTCGATGGTACTAACGTTCCTTTTTACCGGGAGCGCTACATTCATGTTATGATTGTAGGTGGTTCTATAGCTGGTACTCCTGTCCACCGGCAGTAGCACCTCCTCTACTTTTCGTCAGCTGTGTTGGTGAGCCCCACTCCATCCCGGGGTCATGTTATGTATCTTTTGTTCATTTTTTCTATACATTTTGAGGTATAGCCGGAGCCTTGTTGCCGGCATTTCTATATTGCTCTTATCTTGTATTTAGAGGCTCCATAGACTATTGTGGGTGGTGGTTGATGTTGGGCGTCCGGGCTAGAAATATTGGTACTTGGTAAGCATGTTTTTCATTAAATTTGTAAACTTGTAATATTTTGAAAACTAAATGAAGCAATTAGCAAGAATGAAATGAGGGTTGCTAACGACAGATTTCTTTGCGTTTTATTAAATGTGATAATATCCCCTCTTTATTTATGAACTAGTTTGGGTAGATTGAAACATAGTAGGCTTGCTCAGTCGGGTTTATTCGGTTGAGCGCCGGTCGCGCTCCTCTGATTTTGGGGCATGACAGTAGCCCTCTCAGTAATCTTGGAATTTAAAGAAAAAACAGCTTTTGGAGTTTGATCAACATAGATTTAAGTTTTTTCATAATATTCAGGCATAAAAGACTCTACAAATTGCAGTAATTGTTAAAAATTAATTGAACCGAAAATACTTCAACATAAACTATTAATAAACCCATCTTAATCTCAGTAGAAAAATACTTCAACCTCTAAAATGGTCTTGCATATAAATTAGCTCTTAACTGTAACTGAACCTTATATAAGTAATGATGCAGTAACTTAAATTAGAGAAAAGAAAATATTGTGCTAATAGAAAGATATAGTAACATATATTTGGTGCTGGAATAAATATGCACAACTCTCTAAAACAACAAATAAGAACATAGGATTTATATTATTCTCTAGAGTAAAACCAAATGTATTTTGGAATTGCGCAAGAATAGAAGATACAAAGATAACTATTAAAACTAGATTAGATTGTGTAAATCAACTGGTTAAATAAGTTTATATAGTATGCCATAACATTAGTCAACAACAAAAACTCTTAGTCTTCTTTAGGAACATCTTCTTAATATTTATTGGTAACTTATACAAAAAATAGTCAAATTACTAAATATATTAAAGCTTTTACACCACTGGAAGAAATACAAATTATTTTCAAATTTTAAATAGTTTTAAGTTGATTAGAAGAAATTATTGAAAATATGAAAAAGAATCTCTTCCATAGCTACACTATTAGTTGCCTCAAGAGAGTGAAAAGAAGAAACTTTATTTTTTCACATTTTCTTTCGTAGACTTTTCAACTGCTAACTCAGGAATTAACTTTTAACAATTATGCCAAAAAATAGGCTGAACTTAGAAGAAAGTTTGTTTATTCTTGCACACGATTATAGCCCAACTAAGAAACCTTGCAACAAAATACGCTTATAGAAGAAAGATAGATAAATATTTGAGACACAATAATGTTTTAACATATATTCTAAAAAAGAAAACAACTTATTCTATGAAGAAAAACAGAAGAAGTTCTATTCTTGCTATCACTACATATTATTTAAAGCAACAATAGAGAAAGGCATATAAAGAGATTTAGATGTATAATCAGTCCAAAATTTCTTAAAAAGCATAATCAATAAAATCAAAAATTGACTAATTAACATACGACACAGTGCTAGCCCCGGGAAACCCCCAAAAAACAAGCACCAATGAGATCGATAAAAAACATGTTCACATTAAAAAACCCACAAGAATGGCAATAACAAAGCTTATATAAAGCAAAATATGTACTACTGAAGTATCAAACAACATATGCATAGCAAAATCGTCACATCGTATCCAATTTTTCCATTCTGGACTATGCTAAAACCTATCAAAGAAATCAACACAGCAGCAAACTTGAAGAAACAGAACAAATTATAAATAGATGGAAATAGAATTCCCTTCTAACCAAATACCACACGCAAGAAACTCAAAATCCATCACTGCTCGACGCACTGTTTACCCAAAATAGAAAGTCCGATGCATTGATGTTTTTTCTCAAACACATATAAGACCCTTATTCTCATGGAAGTATGCAAAAGCTGGGGCAAAGGAAGCGAAATTCCAGGCAAAACATAACTAACCTGATAACTGTTTCGGCGAAGCGCAGAAACTACGCTGTAAGAGAGAAGATCGAAAGAGATTTGAGGAAAATAGATGAAAATCCATAGAAAGAGTAGTAGGGTGGACCTTCGTCGGAATTCTTTGCTGGTTTGGCACTTGAAAGTTGAAACAAAGAAGAAATCAGAGGATGAAACAGAATGCAGACCGAGAAAAACAAAGAAGATGAATAGATAGAGATAGAGACTGACCTATCTGTCATACAAACGTGCCGTACACTTGTTGTATTTGCACCAGCTGTCAAGTTCATTCACACACGTTAGTCTTCAGCAAACTTTAGGAGTAACAAGAAATGATTAGAATATCCTTTAATAGCAAGCACACATGACGACCTCTACCTGCTTCTCCAACTCTTCTATCTATTAGTAATATTAGAAAGTGATTTTTTTTAAAACGGAAAGAGATATTAGTACAATAAAATATTAAATCCATCACATAACTTTTAGTAGTTTTAAAAATCAAAGTAACGTAAGCCTTTGAATGGTGTTATATGTTGTACATAAGTAATATTAATTATAATAATAATATATTTATTAGTACTATATTTAGAGGTAAATATTGTTCATGAGTCATTACATACAATAGTCAAAGGGAACAATCATTGATCTACTGAGCAACTTACTTCTTGTTGCAATATAAATAACATTATTTAACAAACACTTCTGCTTTAAGGGCAGGCCTGAGTTCCTTTACATAGGCATTAAGCTTACTCCTATAGAACTTGTCAAAAAATATCATTACCATCTTTCTTCTCAATAATCATCAATTTAGTGTAATAGATGTTTGACTCAAAAAATACAAGAATTTCTTTGAACAAATCAATCGAAAAAGAAGAGATAAATCTTAGCTGAGTATAATAAGTACTAGATTAAGTAAAACGAAGATATGATCGATAATAGATTTTCTCTTACTCTCAGATAATGTTTTCTTACAAAGTTTTGTCTCTCCCTTTTACAAAGCCCTTCATCCCCCTTATATACTAAGAGAGACTCCCCTAAGTTGTCAGAAATAAACTACCAAGAATATTCGATAGAATATTTCCAATGTCCCCTAACAGGCTTACAATATTACAAGGGTCGTACATTCTCCTTTTTTTGTAATAAGGTTGTCTTTTTGGGGACGTCGACTCGAAGAGGTATGATCATTTGTCGTATTCATCGTAGGTCGTGATTGGCTAAATTTAAACCCATACCGTTAGTCCATCCGCTTGTCGGGGTTGCGAACGGACGTATCCTTAATGAGCGGACTTCACACGCTCTCTTGGAGGAATTTGACCTATTGGAACGTTACGACATGGTCAATGGAGGATGGTCATCACGTTCGGCAAAGCAACAGGTGGTACTTTTCACCAGGAAGTGATGTCAACTCCACGTGCGTCATCATTATGCAGGTTTTCGAGACAATGATTTGACGGCTTGATGCTTCGATTCTTGTGCAGCTTTGAGACTTACCGCCTCGATTCTGGCGCCATCCAACCCTATAAATAGGTGGGGATTTGTATTTTTGAAGAGATTTAGCCAATTCTCTCTCGAACGACCTCTTTCACTCTTCCTCGTTTGCTCTTATATCCTCCTATTTCTTCTTTCGTTCTTTGCTTGAGGCTTCCACCTTCTTGTTCCTCGTTTGTACTACTTTGATCTATATTATGCCGGGGTCTCGTCGTCCTTATTAAGAGGTTTCTGAGGCTGTTTCGTCATCCACGGTGCCTCCCTCTGACAGCGGGGATGTGGTGGTAGAAGAGGGTGATAACCCTATTACGGTGGAGGATTTATTACCGAGACACCCTCTATTTCGGAGTGACTTCCTCAAGGACCCTCCTCCCACTCTGAACCCCGTGATTTCTAAGAATGATCAAGTTCATCTCGACACCCTTCGTATAAAGTATGTCATTCCTGCCCATATAGAAATGGTTCCAGCGGGAGGGGATTACGTGGATGTCCATAGATTGGGGTATTGTGCTTTCTACGAGTATCCCTTTATGATTGGCTACACTCTTCCTCTCTTCCCTCTAGCAGAGGAATTTTGTAGATTCTATCAGGTTTGCCCAGCACAGCTCTCGCCGTATACGCTGAAGGTGCTTCTGCTACTGACCAAATATGCAGAATTGGCGGAGTGCGCCGTCTCTATATACCACCTTCTGCACCTGTTCACGCATGGCTTCCTCAGGGGTACCATGGTGTATTTGAGACTTCGTGGTATGAAAGGGCTGGTGGTCGGGACGGATGACCGGAAAGTTGTAAGTTTTGGCATAAGTATTTCTTTGTCAGGACTGAGCACATTGTCTCTGATTCCGTTGGATTCTCGGAGTGGTGGAACGAGAAACGTAAGTGTCATTGCTCATTTAGTTCTATTTTCACTTGTATTTGCCGTAAAGCTCATTTTATTGTCGTTTGCAGCGATGGGCCGTCCGCCTCGCCCTATTGAGGGCCTCGGGGATTGGGTAGCCCATCTGTTACCCCATGCAGCAGAAATTCGAACTTGGCTGCCTTCATGAAGCGTATGACCCTAAAGTTTCTTCCGATGAATGTTGTACTTACTGCTTTGTTGGTTGCGCGATCGTATTTAATGGTTTGATCCTTTATGATGACAGGTCGATGAGCTTCCAGGCGTAGGGCGCCACTTCTTTCCTTTAGGCAAGTCGTTGCTATTGTAGATACATAGTTTATCTTGAGTGAGTCTGTTCGAGAGGATCGTTCTCAACCTATTCAATTGGGAGATTTGTTTCGAGTTGTGGCTACGAGGGAAGAGGCCTCTTCGGTACTGGCCTCACGTCTGGTGGGTGAATCTTCTGATGAGGACGAGCTGTTGGAGAGAAAAAGGAAAAGGCTGGAGTTCGGGAAGGGCGTGGCTACGGATGTCGATGGTAGCAGGGCATCCTGAACATACCCGATGTCTGTGTTCATGGCCGATGCCATTTTGTTGAAGAGGTCTCTCCGAGTGAAAGGAATTGACCCAGGGGCCAGTTCAGTGCACTCTGCTGAGGGCGGGGCATCATCTAACATTGGAGGGCACCGTGTTGGGGGTGGCGATTGAGGTTCTGATATTCACCCAGAGGAAGTTAATGAATTTATGGGTCGTCATACCCATGTGGAGGTGAGGGTGGACGGATACGACTGTCATGTGGTCATTTCGGGGAGCTACAACTTACTACTAAATAGCGAGCAGGTGGAATCACCCCTGGCCTCTCTGTGTGAAGCTCCTGAAAGCGAGATGCTCTGGGCGATGAGCGGCGTGGAGTTATCTCAGAAGGTCGCTGGTATGGTCCTGCAGGTAGCTGCCTTTCCTTCTCTTCCCCCTTTTTTGTGTCGTTGGATTGGTGCGGTAATCGTCGTTCTATATTTTCTTTCTAACTTCTACCCTTCTTTTTTGTCAGACCCTTGTCCTAGAGGCGGAGAGAGATTGTCGAGAGAGAAGGAAGATGGGTCATTATAAGAAGATGTCATCCAAGTATCAGCAATATCGTACTAATCATCGGGCGATGTTTGACATTTATTGTCTGGACCCTGAGTTTCAGGTGTTTTTGTGAGGGGCTTAAGCAGCGGGAGGACCAATTGGATCGCAGGATAGAGGAGTTGAGGGAGAGGGACGAAGAACTTGTGAGGTTCGTCGCCGGTAACAGTGAACTGGAGGCCTCTCTCAAGGAGAAGGAGGATGAGCTCAAATTGAGCAAGGGTAACGGCTGAGAATGTCAACTTGCAGGCAAAGGTAGGCGACTTGATCGCTAGGTTGAATGCCAGGATAGCGGAGATAGAGGGGCTTAAGGGCAAGCTGAACGTTAGCACCGATAAGCTAGCGGCAACCATTTCTGAATCAGTGTCTTTGGAAGATACCCTTCGTATTTCCAAGTCGGAACTGACTAGGGAGAGGGAAGCCGCTGGTCGTCGGGTTGCAGGAATTAAAGGGTGTATCAAAGAGTTGGAGGGGGAGCTGTCTGCACTAAACGGTCAAATTGCCTTACTGAGGACGGAGGATGTGAGTCGACGCTCTCAGCTTTCAATGTCTCATTCTACAGTCGATCCGGCCGTGCGTCGTCGTTTATACGAGTTGTGGGTTTATGCTGAGGATCGACTAGATGTGTATAGGGCTTTTCTCACCGAGGGAAGGGTGATCGAGGCGGAGCTTGAGGCCGTTCATAATGCTACTTGTGCAGCTCATGAGGCCTGCGGGTATGACCTTCATACTCCTGACGGGGGCAATATCAACTCTGATGATGCAGATCATCTGGCTTTGGATTCATGGTACGAGGATGCTTATCCCACTGGGGACGATGTGTAGACTTAGTTTGTATTTGCTTTCGTTTTAGGGATTTTTGCACATGTCGTACTTGGGTCTATTTGTAGGAGCAAATGTAAATGATATTTTGCTATAATGTAAAATTTACTTTTGTTGGCTCATTTTTTCCTGTATGTATCGCACACATGGTATTGTTTGATGCCTTTGTCTATTGGGATGTTACTTCGAACTGCCGTCGAAGTAGAATCCTATCTTAGTTTGAATGAGGTCGAATGTATGTTGTTGTCGATGGCCTTGTCCATTGGGATGTTACTTCGAACTATAGTTGAAGTAGGATCCCATCGTGGTTAGAACGAGGTCGAACATATATTTTCGTCAATGGCCTTGGCCATTGGGATGTTGCTTCGAACTATTGTTGAAGTAGGATCCCGTCGTGGTTTGAATAAGGTCGTACATATATTATTATCGATGGCCTTGGCCTTTGGGATGTTGCATCGAACTATCGTCGAAGTAGGATCCCGTCGTTGTTCGAACGAGGTCGAACATATGTTGTCGTTGATGGCCTTGGCCTTTGGGATATTGCTTCGAATTGTCATTGAAGTAGGATCCCATCGTAGTTCGAACGAGGTCGAACATATGTTGTCGTCGATGGCCTTGTCCATTGGGATATTGCTTCAAACTATCGTCGAAGTAGGATCCCATCGTGGTTCAAACGTGGTCGAACATATGTTGTCATCAATGGCCTTGGCCTTTGGGATGTTGCTTTGAATTGTCATCGAAGTAGGATCCCGTCGTGGTTCGAATGAGGTCGAACACATGTTGTCATCGATAGCCTTGGACATTCTTCGTTGGAGATTCAGTCGTGCTCCCGTAGGAAGTCATTCTCGTCGATGGCCTTGGCCTTTGGGATGTTGCTTCGAACTGTCGTCGAAGTAGGATCCCATCGTAGTTCGAACGAGGTCGAACATATGTTGTCGTCGATGGCCTTGGCCATTCTTCGTTGGAGATTCAGTCGTGCTCCCGTAGGAAGTCATCATTTTGCTTATGTAATGGATATAAGGATCACATGTTTGATCTGTACATATAATGGAGATTTAATTAAGTTCTTGTGAGAATCACATGTCAATTCCGCACGTACAATGGAGATTCACTTATATATATCCAGTCCCTTCATTTCTTCACTCTGGAGAACCTGTTGACGAGTTGAGGTAATGAATAGCACTTTGATCCTTGATGCGTCTCCCTTGCCTCCTCGATAAAAATCTCTCCGGCAAAACCCGATTGGGACAAAACTCAAGTGAGGGAAAAAGAGTATGACTTAGGCGACGCCTTCTTTCAGAAATGGAAGTACTTGAGATGGGCGACGTTCCAGTTGTTTTGGAGTATCTTTCCCTTCATAGTTTCTAACTGGAATGCTCCTTTGTTTGTTGTAGCTGTAATTTAGTATGATCCATCCCAGTTTTCCTTCATTGAAGCTTGTGTCTTAGCCTTGAGGACGTAGTCTCCGGCTTTGAGCGGTCGAACCTTGGCTCCCTTGTTGTAGTATCTTTATACTTGCTGCTTCTGAGCCACCATTCTTACGTGGGCCATGTCTCTCTGTTCTTCAACTTCATCTAGGTCATGTAGCCTATTTTCATTGTTACCTGTTCTGCTCTTATTGGAGTATTTCAAACTGGGCTCCCCGACCTCGACGGATATAACTGCGTTGGTCCCGTAGACTAGTGAGTATGGCATTTCTCCTGTGCTAGTTTTTGGCGTAGTGCGGTATGCCTATAATACTTCTGGTAGCAGTTCGGGCCATATCCCTTTAGCTTCCTCAAGCTTCTTTTTCAATATATTCAGTATTATTTTGTTGGAGGATTCGGCTTGACCATTAGCTGCAGGGTGGTATGGCGTGGAGAGTATTCGTTTGATGTGCTATTTTTCGAAAAACTCAGTCGTTCTTTTTTCGATGAACTGAGGACCGTTGTCGTAGCCGATTTCTTTGGGGATGCCGAAACGGCATATGATTTTTTTCCATATGAAGGCGATGAACTTCTGCTCCCGTACCTAAGTGTATGCACCTGCTTCCACTCATTTAGAGAAGTATTCAGTTAAAACTAAGAGGAAGCGTACTTTACCTAGCCCTGCTGGGAGGGGGCCGACTATGTCCATTCACCACTTAATGAACGACCATGGCAAAGTGACGGACTGAAGGGTTTCCTCTGCTTGATGTGTCGTAGGGGCACACTTTTGACATTGTTCACACTTCCTGACGTAGTCAGCGACTTCTTTTTTCATGGTGGGCTAGTATTACCCGACGCGAATAAGGCAACGAACCATGGCGTGATTTCCCATATGGGCATCGCAGTGCCCTTCGTGCACTTCTTCTAGTATCTACCTTGTTCGGTGCAGTCCAGGGCATTTGGCTAAGGGACCGCCGAACATTCTTTTGTAGAGATCATCGTTCACTAGGCTGTATCGGGCTACCTGTACCCGGAGTTTTTTGGCTTCTTTTTTGTCTTGCGAGAGTGTTCCATCCTGCAAATAGGCTACGAAGCGGTAACGCCAGTCCCAAGTTAAGTTTATAGAATGTACCTCGATGTGGTCTATTGCGGAATGAAGGAGGGTGGCCATGTTTTCCTTGTTGATGTTTTTAGTGACTGCAACTAGTTTAGCGAGGTCGTCTACTTCGATATTATGTGCCATGGGTATTTGGTCGAAGTGGCATTCGTCGAACTCTGGCAGTAGTTTGTGGATTTCCATCTGGTACCTTTGTAGCCTCTGTTCTCTAATTTGGAAAGTCCCGGTGACCTGATTTACCATGAGTTGAGAGTCGTAGTGGAGGACGAGTCGTCAAGCGCCATATTTGAGGGCTAACTTCAAATCTGCAATTACAGCCTCATACTCGACTTTGTTGTTAGTCATCTCGGGGCATCGTATGGACTGGAAAATAACTTCGCCTGTACGAACCTCGAGGATGAGTCTCAGTCCCAATCCCCAGGCGTTAGAGGACCATCAGAATAGAGGATCTAGAGGTCAGTACGTGTAGAAGCACGTAGTGCTTCCTATTCTACCTCGGGCAATATCTTCGCGCTGAAATCAGCGATGAAGTCTGCGAGTACCTGCAACTTAATGGCGGTTCACAGTTGGTACGTTATATCATGTTCTCTTAGCTCTATGGCCCATTTGTCGAGTGTCGATGCCCCCTTTTTCTCGCGAAATCAGGTTTATGACATTTGGGCGGACAACTCTTTTCCTTTTGGGAATTGGGTTTGCAATTTAGAAGAGTCGCCACCAAATGATTTAAGTGCATTAGGACTCTGGAAAATGAATTAAATTTAAAAAACCAGAGGTTGGGTAAAGGCTTGAAATTATCTCGAGGGGAAGGTGTTAGGAAACCCTTAAGATCCACTAGTATGGTTCCCGGCCATGCTACAATTGTGACTTTAAATACAAACAACAAGTAAATAAGCAATCATTGTAAATACTAGGTAACTTTCACATAATGGTTTCAAATAAAAGAAGTACACGAGGTTTAAAGAGTGCTGAAATTTGGAAGAAGGTAGTTTTACAATTAAAGAAAAGATACACAAGTAAAGGAGAAGGGGTCAAATAATTGATGCAAGTAATTTTAAAAAAAGAAGTGAAAGAGGCAGAAGTTGGGAGGGAACAGTACTGAAAATAAGACAATTAAAAGAGAGATTTGCATAATAGGTGCAAGTAATTGAAGTAAAAGAAGAAGTTGAAGAAACTGAAAACTAAACAGCTTTAAAATTCTGGAAAAAGGAAGTAAACAAGTAAAGAGGAAAGGGGGTCCTAGGTTTATAAATAACATTCATCACCCCACACAACACCCGGTAACCATTTATACACGTGCTGTTATCATAAAATCCATGTCTACCCTTGTGACGACCCAAAGGGTCATCACCTATTTCCTCATCCACTCCGTGCTTCTGAGGTCTTGAAAACCTCATTTTTAATTGCTTCGATTTGCGTGCGCAGTCCGGATGTATAGCCAGAAGGCTTAAATATGAATTCTGTGTGAAAAATGATGAATTTTGATATTAATATGATTAAAGTTGACTTTGGTCAATATTTTGGGTAAACGGACCCGGACCCGAACCCGGACCCGAGATTGGACGGTCCTGGAAGGTTCGTAGAAAAATATGGGACTCGGGCATGTGCCTGGAGTAGAATTCCGAGGTCTAGAGCCTGAGGAAAGAATTTTTCTGTGAAATTATTTTTCTAAAATTATTTAGGAAAAGGAAATGAAAATTGATTAAAAGACTGTGGTATCGGGCTTGTATTTTGGTTCCGACACCCGGTACAAGTCTTATATATGGTTTAAGCGCTTTTTGTAAAGTTTGGTTGAAAACGGACGTCGTTTGACATGTTTCGGACTTGCAATGGAAATTTTAGGTTTTATGAAAACTTGGAAGGAATTATGAATTTTGAGGTTTAATTCGTTGTAAACGATGTTATTTTAGCGATTTGATCGCACGAATAAGTCCGTAGGATGTTTTTGAGGTTGTGTACATGTTTGGTTTGGAGCCCCGAGGGCTCGAGTGAGTTTTGGATAGGCATCAGATTGCATTTTCTCATTTTTAAAAAATCTGGTATCTTTCAGTTCTGCAGGCTTCGCAATTGCAAAGCCAGTACTCGCAAATGAGAGCTCGCAATTGCGAGCATTTTATCGCAAATGCGAGACTTTCCTTGGACAGCAATCTTCGCAAATGTGAAGTAATTCATTGCAAATGCGATGCCTGCCCATGAGCCCAGCCTTCGCAATTGCGACTCTTTTCTCGCAAACGCGAACCTTACCCAAATGGCCCAAGTTCATAAATGCGAACAAAAATCTCGCAATTCCCAGCCCTGGCGAACCCAGTTCGCAATTCCCACATCCGAGGCCCAGCAAATTTTATACTTAGTCGAATTTTCATCACTTTTCACCATTCTTTCAAAACCCAAACACCATAGGCACTTTTTCAAGAGCAAACTTCATCCCAAATTAATTGTAAGTTGATTTTTACTCAATTCTTTCAATCTTTAACATCATTAAACATGTTTTCCACTTGAAATCAAGGATTTTCATGGGTGAAATTGGGGTTTTTGGGTAGAACCTAGGTTTTCTATAAATTGGGGAGTTGGACGTCAATTTGGGGTTCGATTTCAAAACAAATTATATATTTGAGTTCGTGGGGGAATGGTTAAACGGGTTTTGGTTTGAACCTCGGGTTTTGATCAAGTGGGCCCGGGGGCAATTTTGGAATTTTTTGGAAAAACTTGGGAAATTCATTCTTATGCATTCAAATTGATTCATATAGTGTTTATTAAAGTAATTGAGTAATTTGTGATTCGATTCGAGCAAATTGGAGGTGGAACCGCGAGGTAAAGCGATAGTTGAGGATTAAGTGGATTTCAAGGCTTTGAGGTAAGTGTTTGGTTTAACCCTAGCTTGAGGGAGTAGGAGTTGAGTCTTGTTGCTAATTGCTATGTGATCGAGTACGATGTATAGGCATGGCGACGAGTATCTATACATTGGTGTCTAGCATGATCGTGAGTCCTTATAAAGTGATCATCATGAATTGGTTGTGAATTCCACGCTTATTGGAGGATTCTATATGTTGTGAATAATATTTGAACGGTGCTATGATTATTTGATACCTAGAAGCATTGGCTCGAAATGGTAGAGTGGACTATAATATAAGAAAAGTAAGAAAGAGAAAGCGTTGTTGATTATTCCCTTATCGGAACATTTGGTTGAACTTGTTGGATTCTCTCCCTTGCCGGGATTTCGTCAAATATTTGCTTATTTTTATGCCCCTTAATTGTGACTGTTGTTTGGGAAGTCAGACTGTTGAATGATATGGATCAGGTTGCGCGCCGCAATAATGATATTGAGAATCGGGTTGCACGCCGCAACAATAACATATAAGGATCGGGTTGCGCACCGCAACAATGATACATGATAAATGATATGGGTCGGGTTGTATGCCGCAACAGTGGTATTTGTGGATTGGGTTGTACGCGCGCAACAGTGGTATTTGTGGATCGGGTTGCACGCCGCAACAATGGTAATTATGGACCGGGTTGCACGTCGCAACAGTTATTGATACCATGTGTTTATATTGAGTATGGATTCCTTGTTCATTGTGAATCTAAGCCGCTTTAGTTTGTTACTCGGGATTACTGTTACTATTGTTATCTCCCCATAGCATGTTTCCCCCTCCCATATTGTTAGGTGTTTGGTATTTCGTTTTTGTGGTATATTTATAATTGCACAAGTTTATGTGGTGTCCGGTCTAGCCTCGTCACTACTTCACCGGGGTTAGGCTAGACACTTACCAGCACATGGGGTTGGTTGTGCTGATGCTACACTTCTGTGTATTTTTGCACAGGTCCAGGTTTTGAGGAGCAGCAACATCATTAGTGTGGGAGTAGGCTTCCATTTTACGAGACCGAGGTAGACTTGCAGGCATCCGTAGGCCCGACGTCTCTTCCTTATGTTCTCTTTTAGACTGTTGCCTCCTTGTTTCGAGATAGACAGCTTTTATGTTTCTTTTAGACCTTTGTATTTAGTATATTCTTAGTGGTTCGTGAGTAATGTGACACCAAATCTTGGGTAGGCCTATTATTGACTATTCCGCGTTTGATTCAGACTTATAAATTAGACTTCCGCTATTATTATTATCATTATTATTA
>MU759642.1:5148-35641 GCA_026770625.1 Nicotiana glauca | reverse complement strand
TAAATATGGGTTATGGACTTATGTAATTATATGTCGGGCATTGTAAGTTGTAAACTTGTTAAAGAAATTAAGCATGTTGTGTATGTTTCGAAAAAGAGTGATTTCAATCATGAAATGGTTAATCTCTTTGTTAATAAGTAATGAACAATACAGGGGTAACACGTGGGTTAGGAAAGGCACACAGGTTCGCTTGATTGGGGCTACCCGGTCGGGCGCCGGTCATGTCCCTCGATTTGGGGCGTGACATAAAGTCTCCCTTTAGTTAAGGGATTCTAATTATTAAAATCTTTTCCAAAGTAACACAAGAAAGGTAAATACACAGGAGTTATTTAAGGCAAAATTTTAGTGGTACACGGTTTGTGAAAAATAAGGAAAGGGAATCAATCAAACAGTCAATAAAATTAAAATCGTAGACTTTGTTCGAATGAACCGAGCCAGGAAAAAGTAAAGAGGGTTCAATTAAAGAAAATCAACAATCAATCAAACCTTACTAAAAGAAATTCGGAATCAATCAATAGTTAGCAAAACCTTTTTTGAAAGAAGAATTTCTCATACATAAAGCACACAAATATCAAACAGGAAGGAGTTGTCATGCTAATTAGAAAAGACAAGCATGGAAAAAGTACAGAGTCACAACAAAGAGATTCAAATTCAGTTCATTGACTCAAAATGAGTCTGATAGTCCAGGATTCCAAAGTAGAACCTTAACTCGAACACAAATTCAAACTTGCCAAAGAAAACATGAAGAACATGTTTTAAGAAAAACTTGGAGTTTAAGCGAGTTCAGAAGAGAAGGAGTGAAACAAACTTAAGATGCAGTTGATGAAACATGTTTTTAGCAAAAACTCGAACAAAGTCCAGTAAAGTAAACAAAGTTAAAGAACTCAATAGAAAACACATACAATAGAATAACACTGGAAAGTATAG
This sequence comes from Nicotiana glauca, assembly GCA_026770625.1. Taxonomy (NCBI): domain Eukaryota; kingdom Viridiplantae; phylum Streptophyta; class Magnoliopsida; order Solanales; family Solanaceae; genus Nicotiana; species Nicotiana glauca. The sequence continues at coordinate 34,714 of MU759642.1, read as the reverse complement.
CAAAGAACATGTAGGAAAACATAGTAAAGATTAAAATGCGATACTAGCCTAGTTGCACAGTAAAATATGAAAGTATAGAAGAGTCATGTATAGTAGAAAGAAAAACAGAAGAACAAACACATCCGTGGTAAAAAAGAAAACATACGAGCATAATATAGTCAGACACACATAAAGAAAAGAGGAGGAAGAATCAGAAAGATGTTTTAAAAATCTTTCAAAAACCCTAAATTGAATAAGAGCAATTTTGAAAGAAAAGTTTGGGAAAAATACTTTAAAAGTTTAGTAGAACACAAACATATCGTAGATCTAAGAAAATAAGCAGAGAAAAACCTCGAACAACTTAGGGTTTCGGAGAAACCCTAGAAAATGAGAAAGGCTTGGAAAAAAGTCAGATTCTTGGTCGAAGAGGTTAGGAATCAGACTTCTACTGCTTGAATATGTCGGAGCAAAGGCCGGAGAAGCCCTAGAACCATAGATTTGAGAAGATCTGAAAGAGAACCAACGAGTTCAAACTTCAAAACCTTGAACACCCATGGTCTAATAGTGGAGAGGGGTGAGTACAGACCATCCATGGCCTGAGAATCCATGGATTCAGTGAAAGTACGGTGGAAAAGGGTCAGAGACGGTTAGGGTTCCGAAGAACCTTCGAGAGAATTTTGGGAGTGGAGAGTATTCAAGGGCGACAGACTAAACGAAATGGGGGGGATCAGGGTGCGGTTGGTGAATTAAAAAGGAAAGGGGTAATCCTGGCCGTTAATCATGGCCTGGATTGAAAGGAAATCTGGGTGGGTTAAATAAATGGGTTAAAGGGTTGGGTAAAAGTGAATTGGCCGGCCCAATTGGGGTTAGGATTAGGTCAATTTGAGGGCTAAAATTGAAATGAAATGGGGCTGTAATTGAAATGACATGGGGCTAAATGTTAAATAGCCAGTTTTCCCTATTATTTTTTTATAAAAAATAGTAAAGATGATTTTAAAAGCAAATTTAAAGTACTGAGCTAGTTAATAATATATGAATATTAATTAAAAAATATTGGAACCAATTTACAATTATAAAATGCTATTTAATCTTAAAGTAGGCTAGAATTACAATTATATGCAATTTAGTCTTTTAAATACCAAAACAAATTGTAAAAATATAAAAAAATTACATTAACTATATTTTGGTATAAATATGGGAATAAAATAAATTATTCACCAAAATTGATAGTTTTGGGAATAACTACTAATTTTTGTACTGCTAAAATGAACAATAAATTGATTTTAAAAAATCTTTAAAATTAGAAAAAATACCAAAAAACTTGGGCATGATTATATATGCATGTAAATGTTATTTTTGAAAGCACTTTGTGTATAAAAATACATAGGGAAAAATTAGGTATCAACAACTACCCCTCTTTACCCGGGAAGGATGAAAGAGTAGTTGTCGGGTAAAGATATGATGGCCAATTTGACCGAACAAAATAATTTGAAGAATTTTGACCGAGATCTGGTTCTTGAGTTGCCTACATATCCCTGGTCTTGCAGGAATCAGGCCATATGTAGTTCAGGATCCATCGGCGGAATATGCCGCTGGAGATTTTCGAAAAACGGACGCGACATTCAGGTTGGGAAGGATGGCCAAAGTCTAGTGGTCCGCGGGAACTGGAGTGAGATTTATCCTGCTGAGATGGAATTGCTAGCCGATTTACCTACAAATGAGCAATACGAACATATATTGTGCATAAATTTAAACGTGATGCAAGTTTCCGTTGGACCATGAATGTTGTATTTGGACGGTTAGGATGATATCCTCAGACCATGACGTCCTGGTCCATGAAGTGTATAATAAAGGATTCGTAGGCTATGAAATGATGTTCTCGGGCTATGAGAATGATGCCTCCGAACTATGATACCTTTGAATAATGATATGCAAAAAGATAAAATGGGGTCCTCAGTTCATGGCATGGCGATCTTGGGCTATGCGAATGGTGCCTCCGAACAATGACACCTTCAGACAATTTGGTGATCTTTCAGCCCATGCAATGCAGAAGGTGGAGATCTTTCAGCCCATGCAAGACGTAAATAAAAGGTGGCGGAATTTCAGCCGTGCGGAGAAATAAAGGGGTGATATTTCAGCCATGCAAGAAAAAATAAAGTGGCAATATTTCAGCCATGCAAGATGGAGACAGGGCTTAGTCTCGGAAGGCAGAAAGGTAGCCTTATGCAATGCAGAGAAATGCAGATGGAGACAGAGCTTAGTCTCGAAAGGCAGAAAGGTAACCTTATGCAATGCAGAGAAATGCAGATGGAGACAGAGCTTAGTCTCGGAAGGCAGAAAGGTAGCCTTATGCAATGCAGAGAAATGCAGATGGAGGTAGAGCTTAACCTCAGAATGCAGAATAGTAGCCTTATGCAATGTAGAGAAATGCAGATGGAGGTAGAGCTTAACCTCGGAAGGCATAAAGGTATCCTTATGCAATGGAGAAATGCAAACGGAGACAGAGCTTAGTCTCGGAAGGCAGGAAGGTAGCCTTACGCAATGCGAAAAAATGCAAATGGAGACAAAGCTTAGTCTCGGAAGGCAGAAAGGTAGCCTTATGCAATGCAGAGAAATGCAGATGGAGGTAGAGCGTAACCTCTAAAGGTAGAAAGGTAGCCTTATGCAATGCAGAAAAGTAAAGGCGACTAGTAGTAAAATCTCTTAGCTGATAGTTTGATAGTCGATAGCTGATTGCGAAATTGTGGCTGCTGGGGATGTCGCGTATGGATAGCAATTGTAAATAGTTGATGGTTCTGAGACTTGTATTCCCGAAAAGTATGAGTGTATAAATGTATTCGATGATTTGCTACTTGGGTGCCTGCATCCAAAGAAAAATCGTGAGTTTTGTAGAGGAGGAAGGTTAGTTCGTATCCCCATGAACTTTGTTTGTCCTGCTTGGCTCTGTTTTCAGTGATGTTGTTATCATTGGGGTAGCATTTCTAAACAAAGCAATTTTTATAATAGATATGCGCGATTTAGTAAAAATGTAACATAAATACATAATTAAAAATAGTTTTCTTTAGATGAACCGGCAACTGCGACGCGGTTCAAGACATTGCAACCTCTCTCGCTCCCTCAAAATTCTACCCCAGTTTACTGGGTTGATACTTCTTACGGTTGCGTGCAATAAATGGCTGAAATTGACTTCGGAAATTTGAGGGTCCTCCTTAAAATTCTACCCCAGTTTTTAATAAGGGGGATGAAAGTTTTATTGAATTGTGACCGAACCCATAGGGTTGTCTACGTATCCCCTCTTAAACAGGAATCAGGTCAGGCGTAGTTCAAATTGCATCATACAAGAAAATAGTAAATGCTACATATCGTATCATTTGACTGCATCTAAATTGATCGGCTTCGACCAAACTTCTCCGTCCATTTCTGCAAGTATGAGGGATCCTCCTATTAGAACCCGGTGAACCATGTACGAACCTTGCCATTTGGGAGAGAATTTACCTTTGGCTTCATCTTGGTGTGGAAAAATCTTTTTTAACACCAGCTGCCCCGGTGTAAACTATCTCGGCTTGACCCTTTTGTTGAAGGCTCTAGACATTCTGTTCTGATAAAGTTGACTATGACAAACTGCGTTCATTCTTTTTCCATCTATAAGGGCTAACTGCTCGTAGCGACTCTTTACCCATTCTGCGTTGTCGAGTTCTGCTTCTTCTATGATCCGCAAGGTGGAAATTTCTACTTCGATGGGAATGATTGCCTTAGTACCATAAACCAGCATATAGGGGGTTGCCCCGGTTGATGTGCGAATTGTGGTACAGTACCCCAATAAAGCAAATGATAGCTTCTCATGCCACTGCTTATGCCTCTCTATCATTTTCCTTAGCATCTTCTTGATGTTCTTGTTGGCGGCCTCTACAGCTCCATTCATCTGAGGTCTGCAGGATGTAGAATTCTTGTGTTAGATTTTGAAGGTTTCACACATGGATTTCATCAGGTCACTGTTGATATTGGAACCATTATTAGTAATGATCAATTCTGGAATCCCGAATCGGCAAACAATGCAGTCGCGGACAATGTCTACCACAAATTTCTTAGTCACTGCTTTGTATGATGCTACTTCAACTCATTTGGTGAAATAGTCAATTGCAACTAGAATGAACCTGTGCCCGTTTGATGCGGCAGGCTCAATAGGTCTGATGACATCCAATTCCCAAGCGGCAAACGGCCATGGCGATCTTGTTGCATTAAGCTTATTTGGAGGCACCTTTATCATATCTGCATGTATCTGACAACGGTGGCACTTTCGGACGTATTGGATGCAGTCCGTTTCCATAGTCATCCAAAAATAACCTGCCTGGAGTATTTTCTTGGCTAAGAAAAAACCGTTCATATGTGGACCACAAGTCCCAACATGGATTTCTTCTAGCAGTTTAGATGCGTCCTTTACGTCAACACACCTTAGTAGTCCTAAATCAGGAGTCCTCCTGTACATGATTTCTCTACTGTGAAAGAAGTTGTTAGATAACCCCCGAAGTGTGCGCTTTTGAGTGGGATTTTCAAGCTTTGGGTATTCTCTTTTTGCCAAGTATTCGTGGATATCGTGAAACCAAGGTTTTTCGTTCGCTTCTTCCTAGATATGAGCACAGTAAGTTGGATGATCTTGAATGTTCACTGGAATTAGATCTATGAAGTTCTTATATGGATGTTGAATCATAGATGATAGGGTAGCCAATGTGTCGGCAAACTCATTCTGGACTCTGGGAATATGCCGGAATTCCCACTTTATGAACCTCTTCCTCAACTCTTGTACATTATGCAAATACGAGAGTATCTTGGAGTTCTTGGTCGCCATTCTTCTCGGACCTGATGTATAAGCAAATCCGAATCTCCAATCACTAGCAACTCTTGGACATTCATGTCAATGGCCATCTTGAGCCCTAAGATGCAAGCTTCGTACTCGGCCATATTGTTGGTGTAGGAGAACCTGAGCTTGGCGGATATCGGATAATGCTGATCGGTTTCTGATACTAGGACTACCCCTATGCCAATTCCTTTGAAATTTGCTGCTCCATTAAAAACATCCTCCAGCCATCATAAGATTCTGTAATGCCTTCCCCTATGAAGGATACATCTTCATCAGGAAAATATGTCTTTAGGGGTTCGTATTCTCCGTCCACAGCGTTTTCTGCAAGGTGATCGGCTAATGCCTGTCCTTTGATTGCTTTCTGAGTTACGTAGACAATGTTGAATTCACTCAGTAGGATTTGCCACTTGGCTAGCTTGCCAGTGGGCATAGGCTTCTGGAAGATGTACTTCAATGGGTCCATTCTTGATATGAGATACGTGGTGTAAGCACATAAATAGTTCCTCAACTTTTGAGCTACCCAAGTTAGAAGCACAACATGTGCATTCCAACAAAGAATACCGGGCCTCGTACGGGGTGAACTTCTTGCTGAGATAATAGATGGCTTGCTCTTTTCTCCCTGCTTCATCATGCTGCCCCAGAACACAACCAAATGCTCTATCTAGTACCGAAGGTAGAGTAACAAGGGTCTATTTGGCTCGGGCAGGACCAAAATTGGCGGAGTTGACAGGTACTCCTTGATTCTGTCGAAGGCTTTTTGGCAGTCGATAGTCCATTTGGTAGCGGCGTCCTTCTTCAGCATCTTAAAGATTAGCTCACAGATGATAGTATATTGTGCTATGAACCGGCTAATGTAGTTAAGTCTTCCCGAGAAACTCATTACTTCTTTCTTGTTCTTTGGCAGTTGCAATTCTTGAATACCTTTGACCTTCGATGGATCTAGTTCTATCCTTTGGCGACTCACAATGAACCCAAGCAATTTTCCAACTGGAACCCCGAATGCATATTTTTCGGGGTTCAATTTCAGGTTGTACCTTATTAGTCTATTAAAGAATTTCCTTAAATCTTCTATGTGATCAGTGGCTTTCTTGTACTTAATGATGACATAGTCTATATACACTTTGATCTTCTTGAGTATCATGTCATGGAAAATGGTGGTCATGGCCCTCATGTAGGTGGCCCCTGCATTCTTTAACCCAAACGACATCATCTTGTAGCAGCACATTCTCCACGGCATAATGAAAGCCATTTTCTCAGCATCTTCTTCATCCATCCATATCTGGTGGTATCCAGCAAAACAATCAATGAATGATTGCATCTCATGCTTGGCGTAGTTGTCAATCAAGATGTGTATATTTGGTAAGGGGAATTCGTCCTTTGGACTAGCCCGTTTGAGATCCCGGTAGTCGACACAGACTCTGACCTTCCCATCCTTCTTCGATACCGGCACAATGTTGGCTAACCATGTCGGATACTCTACTACCCTGAGAACCTTAGCTTTGACCTGCTTAGTGACATCTTCCTTGATTTTCAAGCTCATGTCAGGTTTGAACTTTCTGAGCTTCTGCTTCACTGGTGGACAGGCTGGATCAGTTGGCAATTTGTGAGCCACAATGGATGTGCTTAGACCAGTCATGTCATCGTATGACCAGGCAAATATGTCTTCATACTCTCTTAGAAACTCCGTACATTCTTTCTTCTCTGACGGTGACAAGTGAACGCTGATTCGCGTTTCTTTGGTATTTTCTGCATCTCCCAAGTTAATAATCTCAGACTCGTCCAAGTTGGACTTAGGCCTATTTTCGAAATTCTCAACTTCCTTAACAATCTCTTTTGGTACATCATCTTCCTCTGAATCTATGTCCGTTTGTTGTGTTGTCTCGTTGCATGTCACAGTCATTGGTTTATCAAGATAAGCAACAGTAATGATGTTTGAGTAAGGTAATGAGAGAAAATAATAATAGTGAATTTATAAGAAAATTGAAATACTTTAATAAATTCCATAAGTGGTTTGAACATTGTAGCTCTTTCTTGCGAAAAATAAAAATGCGAAAGGAAAATAAACTAGTAAAATAAAATAGTGCGTGGTGCTTTGTTCAGCCTTGCTACCCCGAGGCACACCGGCCTCTGGTGGTTCTGATGGACCAATTGTTGAGGTTCTCTCCTCGGCTCACGACTTGTATGGAAGGGCCTTCCTTCCCCTCCTCCTCGAAGATGACATAACAGTCCATGTTATCATCTTCCAAAAACAAACTCCTCATTGTTGCCACTGTGTCCTCTTCTTCTGACACATATATAATATCGGCTGGTTGAAAAGTCTGCTCCAAGAGAGGTATCGGCTGCTCCAGCGGGTAATAAGGACCGCGCCATGGTGGTGACCAGTGGTTGAACTCCTCCCAAGTGTACTCATATCCCAAACCAAAAGTGGTACCGTGTTTCTTTAGCTTGATAGGCTTAGCAATTCCTTAGAGATTCTTGCCAAGTCCCTTTCCCGGTTCATACCTGCTACAATTTAGTATGCTTCCAATTTTGTTGTCCTACCATTTGTCTTTATCGATGGTGTTGACTCGCTCGATGTTGTGGTAAGTTTCCCTACCTATTCTTCTTCTTCCTCCAATTGATGGAATGGTCTGTAGACTATATATGGGATTACTACCATCACCATGAATGATCACCTCTTGGCGATTCCACTCAAATTTCACTGCATGATGTAGTGTTGATGCCACGGACCCGGCGGCATAAATCCACGATCGTCCCAACAATAGATTGTAAGACGCTAGCACGTCTATGACTTGTCAATCAATATCAAACCAAGTAGGCCCCATTTGCAAATGTAAGCTAATTTCCCTAATAGTGGACCTTTGAGAACCGTCGAAAGCCTTAACGTTGATGGCCTCATCCTTGATTTCATGCATCCCTTTTCCTAATGTCCCGAGTGTCACGAACGGACAAATATTGAGACTGGACCCTCCATCGACCAAGATCCTGGTAATAAAATAATCTTCTCACTGCATAGTGATGTGCAATGCCTTGTTGTGACTCATTCCTTCCGGTGACAGCTCATCCTCGTGGAAAGTGATTTTGTGACTCTCCAACACTTGACCTACCATGTTCGCCATTTCTCTTCCAGTGATGTTGCTTGGTATATATTCCTCACTCAGCACCTTCAACAAGGCATTTTTGTGTGCATCAGAACTCTGTAGCAAAGCCAGGATAGAGATCTGGGGCTGGCGTTTTGTTCAGTTGGTCAATGATTAAGTATTCCTTTGTTTGTATCTTTCTCCAGAGGTCATCAGGCTCGGTTTCAATGATGGCTTGTTGACTAGAGGTTTGCTTACTTGACTCACCCAAGCGTTCTAGGGTATATACCCTGCCGGTTTTTGTCATACCCTGTGCCGCAACTGCTTCCCTGAACTTGGCTTTACTCTTCCTTCTTGCCTCGGCTGTGTAGTCCCATGGTATGGCTTTTGTATGGAATGGTGTTACGACTGTCATTGCTACTAGAATGGGCACCCTTGCTTTGTAAGGTAATACAACAATTTCAAATGGCTCAGGCGCCTTTATGGACCCAAACTCGACCTCAATTGGTGTTGGCATCTTTGCAGAGGCTGGGGTTTCAAACTCAAGTGGTATAGACATGTTCACCTCAGCATCTTCAGAAGGCTGAATTTGGACTACAATCGGATTAAGAGTGACTGTTGGTTTATTTGGATCGTCACCTTTCGTGATCAAACTGATTGATCCTTTGGGATCCCAATCTTCCTCTATTTCAATCATATTAACACCTCCACCCTTGTGTTCTGGTAGAGGGTTGTTGCAGACATTCGGAGCAAGCTCATTTGCCATGATGATCCTGTTGTCAATCAAAGCCTGGATCTTGTCCTTCAGAGAGCGGCATTCATCAAAGGTATGCCCCATTCATGCCTGAATGGTATGCACATGTATTATTTAGATTGACCCATTGGGAAAGGTTTTTAGTGGTTATAGCAGGGATGGGGGTGACATAACCAGTAGCTTTGAGTCTTTCATACAGCTGGTCGATTGGTTCGGCAATGGCGATATACTGTTTAGGAGGTTTGCGATCGAAATTTGGTCGAGGTCCAGGAATGTTTTGGCGAGCGGGAGGTGATTGATAGTGGGATAGTTGGGTGTTGTAAGCTTGGTAAACGTGTGCGGGTTGGGAATATCTGGGTGAAACAGGTTGGTATGTAGGAGGTGGAGGCGATTGATAGGTAGGTGGTGGGGCTTGGTATGAAGGTATGGGTGTTTTGGTGGGTTGATATGTAAGTAGAGATATCGGGTAGGTTTGGTATTTTACAGGTGATTTGGTTCTCTTTGCAACCATTACGGCACTTACATCCCTCTTCTTGGATGTACCACCGGACTGCAGAGCCTTGTTGGTGGCTTACAAAGCTTCATAGTTAGTAACCATACCACTCTTGATACCTTCTTCAATACTTTCTCCTAGCTTGATGATGTCAGAAAATTTATGGTTCTCGATCAGCATCAGTCTTTCATAGTATTGCGGATCCTGAGCCCGGACAAAAAATTTGTTCATCTGTTCTTCCCCTAAAACAGGTCGAACCTTAGCAGCCTCTGATATCCAACGAGTGGCATACTCGCGGAACGTTTCTGTGGGTTTCTTCTTTAAATTATGAATGTAAAACACATCCGATGCATTTTCCATGTTGAACCTGAACCTATCCATGAAGTCTGACGCCATACTAACCCAGTTTGACCACTTCTTTGGGTCTTGGCTAATGTACCAAGACAGAGCATCTCCTTTCAGGATCCTCATGAAAAGCTTCATGCGGATCTTCTCATCTTTCCTTACTCTGACCAGCTTGTCGCAGTATGTCCTCAAGTGAACCCTAAGATCCCCTGTACCATCAAATATTTCGAATTAGGGAGGTTTTTACCCCTCGGGCAATTTGACATCGGGATGTATGCATAAATCTTCATAGTTTAGCCCTTCAATTCCTTTACTATCTTCAACGCCTTGGATCCTGGTGGTCAGCTTCTTAAGTTCTTCCGCCAAATTTTTGATGAGCGAGTCTTTATCATCGGACTGGGGTGTGCTTGAGATGGGTTGAGTAGGGTGCGACACAGTTTCCACGTAGATGGGTGTGTTGTGTTAGCTGTGGCAGTGGTCATTTGTGGAGTTGAATAGTTCCGGGATGAACAACTGAGTGTTGTTGGGAGTGTGGCAAGTATTGCAATGGTGGTGAGGAGCATGATGGTTTGGGACGTTTTGTGAAGGTATGGGATTCTGAGTAACTTCTGGGCGGCAAGGGAAAATGACAGACTTGCCAAATATCAGACTTGATCAAGCTCTTCTTGGAACTTTAGTAACTTTTGTTATATCTGGGAGGCATTCTCCTTGGGGACCATGGCACTACGAGTGACCTCTACCCGTTCGGATGAGTTGTTTGAATCTTCCATTCTTTCTTTGCCTTTGTACCTGACAGGTGGAGGGCACTTGGATCTTATAAAATATGTTGATGTTGCCGGAGTTCACGAACTAACCTTTGGGGAGGGGAATAAACAAAAGCAAAAACAAAAAGGTAAGAAGTTAGTAAGTATTATAAGAAAAGATATTGCGCTATTTAAACACATGGTGCAAGAATATAAATCGTGTCCTAATTTGGGAGCCTCGTTGTGCCTGAGGTAGGCCTAGCGACAAGTTTATTTGGAGAACTTATAATGCTAAATTCCTAATTTTATTAATAAAAATAAGACGAATCTCGAAATGATACTAAAATATCAGAAGATAAAATGTCACTAATGTCCACTGACCTTATTACATTTAAGGCAAAAGAAAAGGAATCCTAACTACTTGGTCCCAAAAGGACCTTCCCCAGACTCGACATATTTGGCTCCATCAAACAACTTCACCAGCTCACGAATTCCTAGCAGCAAGTAGGCTCTGGCTAGGTGTCCACCTTTGTTTCCTTCAACATTCTGGCAGTCCTCAATCCTCTTGATGAATTTCTCTTCTAGCTCCACTAAACCCCGCTCCAAGTACCCCAGTCGCTTGTTGGCGCTGATAGCCATGTCTTTCCATTCTTCAATCATGTTTTGGTTGGCTTCTTGAATTTCCCAGTGCTCACTTTCGCATTCCTGAATCCTCTTGCGCAATTGGTTGTACTTAACTTGTGCTTCAGCTTTCTCGTCAATGATCCTATGTCCTGGAACAAACTCGGGTTGACCCAAACCACTATGATTATCCTCCAGCCAGCTTGTATAGTATGGCGTATAACCAGCATGGTACCTATCTGGCTCAATAGTATCTCTTCCCATGATAATTTTGCAATGCCACATGTGTTGGGCTTGGCACTTGTAAGGGTTGTTGTCGTTTTGAAATTCGGACCGGAAGTGACTCATCTTGTCGACCCTTGGTATAATATGCTTCTTACCTACCTGTCTCATGACTCAGAGAGGGACATAAGGATAAGTTCTTCTCAAACCGATGAGTATAAGAAACGATGCATCCCTAGATCGAGCAAAGAACTCTTCAGTAGAGAATCATTCGAACATCCATTGTACTTGGTCTTCTTTCAGAATTTTGAACAGCTCTACCCATCCCTTGGCATCTTCTGGTTGAGAAAATATATTGAGCATATAGTTCATTTTCCTTGGTTGATGGAAGGCGATATGATCATCCCAATCCCTACGCTGGATCTCTTATCGATATTCACCCTTTTGGAGGTGCTCCATAAGCCAGAGTTGGAGTAATAAGTTGCAACCCTCGAAGTGATTGGCTCCCTGCTGACATTTTTCTAGGGCTCGGTATATCTCTGCAATTATCATGGGCACTATGCTAAATGGCTGCCCGCCAATTCCCTTAATTAAAGTCTTGGTGACCATGGCTAGTCTGGTATGGATCCTAGCCTTCTTCATAGGAAATACTATCATCCCCAAGAAGAAAAACATAAAGACAAAGACCCTTTGATGTATGTGCCCCAATGAAGTGAGGACGAACACAGTGGGATAAGTACGGTAAAATTTTCTATGGCCGTACCTTTCATACAAATAGTTAAAGGGAATGTATGACTCCTTCAAACATTTCAAGTCGGGATTTTTCTTTAGATCCATCATTTTGAGAAAGCCCCTACCCTTGCAATTTTTCGGTATTAGCAAACCCGGAGTTTCCCATGGTATCCCAGCTAGTCCTCCTATTTCCTCAAGCAAAGGCATCATCTCAATGTTTCCAAAGTGAAATACCGACCTATCACAATCCCAAAACAGATTAGTAGCTTCAATAATTTTGTTGTTGGGTTGGACTTCAAGAAGAGAAGGTAAATTTCCCAAGTATTTTCGGACAAGGGTCTGATCACTAGAATGAAGATCTTCCCACTAGTTTTACAATTTTGGGTGGATGTTGGTGACCATGCCGAATATGGGGACTTCGTGCCTCATTTTCTGCAAAACAAAAGTGTTAGGCCCTTACCCCCGCCAGACTAGACTATTTAAATATTAATAATTGGCATAAGCAACATTTAGTTCTCCAAATAAATGCATAGACGTGGCAGTGTCCGTTTGGGTTCCAAGGAAACCCGGTGGACTTTGGACAAGGCTTATCTTAAAGAGTCATTATGCGGACAACATAACTAACTCGGCTAGGTTTTGACAGTGATGCATGCACAATTAAACAGAGTAGGATTTCTATGGGGTATTAGACCGGTACCCTTAAGCGGACCACTCAAGAGGGAAATGTACGGAACCGTCGACTACACTGTTGATCGACTGGTTTTACCGCAAATATTCCTTTGCCAAATTTAGGGGGTAATGATATTGGAAAGGCGCAATCGCTCATTATAAGCGTTTCTATGGTATTTTGTTTGGCAAGAGTGGAATATGATGTTGAATATGCAATTACAAGAATTAAACAAGTTGTCATGTATTTCCACGTTCATAAAGTAATAATTATAACTATTTCTCAACAGTATTGAAGGAAGGCGATAAAAGAAAACATTAAAGAAAAGAAACGAAGAGCCAAGTTAGTTTCGTAGTAGAAGAAAGAATAAATACATAAAAACAAGTAAAGACATGTAAAGAAGCATAGAGTCACAAATAGCATGAAATGGTAAAAGCCTTAAAGAAGTCCCCAGCAGAGCCGCCATGCTGTCGGTGCCCCCTTTTTTTCTCGTAAAATCGGGTTTATGACATTTGGGCAAACAACTCTTTTCCTTTAGGGAATTGGGTTTGCAATTTAGAAGAGTCGCCACCTAATGATTTAAGTGCATTAGGACACTGGAAAATGAATTAAATTTAGATAACCAGAGGTTGGGTAAGGGCTTGAAATTATCTCGAGGGAAAGGTGTTAGGCACCTATCAAGATCCACTAGTGTGGTTTCCAGTCATGCTACAATTGTGACTTTAAATACAAACAACAAGTAAATAAGCAAGCATTGTAAATACTAGGTAACTTTCACATAATGGTTGCATATAAAAGAAGTACATGAGGTTTAAAGAGTTGGAAGAAGGTAGTTTTACAATTAAAGAAAAGATACACAAGTAAAGGAGAAGGGGTCAAATAATTGATGCAAGTAATTTTAAAAAAAAGAAGTGAAAGAGGCGGAAGTTGGGAGGGAACAATACTGAAAATCATACAATTAAAAGAGAGATTTGCATAATAGGTGCAAGTAATTGAAGTAAAAGAAGAAGTTGAAGAAACTGAAAACTAAACAACTTTAAAATTCTGGAAAAAGGAAGTAAACAAGTAAAGAGGAAGGGGGGATCCTAGGTTTATAAATAACATGGATCACCCCACACAACACCCGATAACCATTTATACACGTGGTGTTATCGCATGGTTATAATATCCATGTCTACCCTTACCCACCCCATTAAGGTATTAAATTGCGGAATGGTCTCGTTACTTATTGCATTCTATTACCCGTCCCAATCCTATCAATCTCGGAGGTATTAGGGACTACTAGTCCTAAAGGGGAGGGAAAATTGGTTTTTACATTTTAAAAAGGGACAAAAGTCTAAAGGCGACATTCAAAACATACATGACAAGTATGGGGAAGCACATAACAAACAAGTCTCAACCAAACCTCCTTACAACATAAAGAACATATAGCTTTAGCATGTCTTTGAGATACTGATTAGGTCTTCAATTAAACTTAAACGTTAAGGCGCGACTGATTTATCACATATTTTCTGATAAGAAGTCCAAATTATGCCTATCTGCTGGTTGTAATTATTAAAGACCGGTGTAGTTAATTAGTCAACTATTGGCTTGCCTAGGTGAAACATAAGGGCATGATATCTACCAATGCAAAGTATACTGATTTTAAAGAAAGCTTTCTGATAATAGACAAACATAAACTCTGCAGATGTTAAGTATCGAAATTGCTGATTTTAGAATTGATTCAGATTCAGTTGATTACCCTTATAGACATGCTTTCTAAGTGTGACTGGTTTTAAAATATTTACAGAAGTGCGAGAGTCCTATAGGCATGGTATCTATAATGTAATTTTGTTATTTTATACCTATAAACCGTTTGCCTAGTGATAGATGCAAAAATGCAGAATTTAAAAGATCCTATAGACAGGTTATCTACATGATGCAAGAATGCAGAAACCTATAGTCATGGTGTCTATATAAGTGCAGAACCATAAGGACATGGCATTTATATATGCATAAATGCAGAACTATAAGCAGGGTTTCTATATAAAATGCATAAGTGCAGAACTATAGACAGGATTTCTATATGACATGCATAAGTGAAGAACTATAGACAAGATTTCTATATGACATGCATAGATGAAAAGTAGGATGAGATTGCAGGAATGTATGCCTAAGAACTTGATGTCTACCCACATGCATACATGAGTGACCCTTTCCTTTTCACTATACACCCCATAAGTTATTACAGACCCAAATGAATCAAGAAAAGTAAAATTACATTAGAAATTAAAAATTCCAACCAAGGAGAGCCTAATTCAGACCCCAAGTCTGAAATATGAAATAAAACAACTTCTAGAGATCAGATTTCCAAAGCCTTTCTCTTATTTGGGATGTCAAAGTTCCCAAGTGCCTCAAGTGGACTCCGGGCAATGCTTACACCCAAATACATTGCAGAATTAGATTATAGTGCATTGTGGAAGGACCAGCCCTCAAATGTCCAAGTTCAGAGGGAACTCAAGGTCCCAAGGCAAGGCTCATAGGAGGGGGGAAGAACTTAGAATCTACGAGTAAGTGTAAGTGCACAGAGGGGATTTAGGAAAAACCAAGGTAGACTGGTGGTCATACACAGCAATAAGGAGTGCTGGCACATCCCTTACCAGTCTACTAGGCACATTGTTTGGGAGTTAGGATCCTCTAAGGATCAAATCTAGACATGAGCAACAACTTGGATGTTACCATGTTCTGAACTTTAACCAAATCACATAGAAGGGAGTAGGTGGTAGGGATTCACAATAGAAACATATGAAAAAAAAGAACATGCATAGTCAATATTGAACATAAACAACAAAGTAAACAAGAATGTTGAAACTATAAAGTACACACATATGGGTGAAGATGAAATGTTAAATTAGAATATACCAGTTTCAGGGAAACAAATAAGTAAAACAATAGTCTTGAAAAACCAAGTTGTAGGTAAACAGTCCAAAAGATCTCAGAAGAGAGCAGAATGTTGCAAGAGTATTCAAATTGCAAGTGAGTAATGTGTGCTCGAGTATTGAACTCAAAGAAGTATTGAATTGTAAGTGTGTAAGTAATGTAAGTTGAAGGTGTGTAAGTTCATAAGGGTCATACCCCTTTTATAATGCAGAAATCAAGTAAGAAAATAGTTCTTGCAATCAATCACATAAAGTCTCCCTTTAGTTAAGGGATTCTGATTTCAAAAGGATAGAAGACAATTAAGGAAAAAATTTGATTAAAATCTTTTCCAAAATAACACAAGAGTTATTTAAGGCAAAAGTTTAGTGGTACACGGTTTGTGAAAAATAAGGAAAGGGAATCAATCAAACAACCCGTAAAATCTAAATCGCAAGCTTTGTTCGAATGAACCAAGTCAGGAAATAGTAAAAAGGGTTCAATTAAAGAAAATTAGTAGCAATCAATCAAACCTTATTAAAAGAAATTCAGAATCAATCAATAGTTAGCAAAACCCTTTTTGAAAGAGGAATTTCTCATATATAAAGCACACAAATATTAAACAGGAAGGAGTTGTCATGCTAATTAGAAACGACAGGCATGGAAAAAGTTCAGAGAGACAACGAAGAGATTCAAATTCAGTTCATAGACTCAAAATGAGTCTGATAGTCCAGGATTCCAAAGTAGAACATTAACCCGAACACAAATTCAAACTTAACAAAGAAAACCCCCAAATCCTAGGGTTTTCAACTCAAATCAGACATCGAGATGAGAAGGCAAGCCAGTGAAACAGACTCAAAGGTCTGTTTCAGAGCCTCATGAGAAACAAATAGATATGATAGCGGGTTTGAAACAACAAGGAAAGAAAGCTGATTTAAAGCATGAAGAACATGTTTTAAGAAAAACTTGGAGTTTAAGCGAGTTCAAAAGAGAAGGAGTGATACAAACTTAAGAAGCAGTAGATGAAACATGTTTTTAGCAAAAACTCGAACAAAGTCCAGTAAAGTAAACAAAGTTAAAGAACTCAACAGAAAACACATACAATAGAATAATACTGGAAAGTATAGCGAAGAACATGTAGGAAAACATAGTAAAGATTAACATGCGAGACTATTCTAGAGGCACAGTAAAATACGAAGGTATAGAAGAGTCATGTATAGTAGAAAGAAAAATAAAAGAACAAACACATGCGTAGTAAAAAAGAAAACACACGAGCATAATATAGTCAGACACACATAAAGAAAAGAGGAGGAAGAATCAGAAAGTTGTTTTGAAAATCTTTCAGAAACCCTAAATCGAATAAGAATAATTTTGAAAGAAAAGTTTGGGGAAAATACTTTAAAAGTTTAGTAGAACACAAACATATCGTAGATCTAACAAAATAAACAAAGAAAAACCTCGAACAACTTAGGGTTTCTAAGAAACCCTAGAAAATGAGAAAGGCTTGGAAAAAAGTCAGATCCTGGGTCGAAGAGGTCAGGAATCAAGCTTCTAGTGCTTGAATATGCCGGAGTAAAGGCCGGAGAAGCCATAGAACCATAGATCTGAGAAGATCTGAAAGAGAACCAACAAGGCCAGACTTCAAAACCTCGAACACCCATGGTCTAATGGTGGAGAGGGGTAAGTACAAACCATCCATGGCCTGAGAAGCCATGGATTCCGATGAAAGTACGGTGGAAAAGGGTCGGAGACGGTTAGGTTTCCAAGAACCTTCGAGAGAATTTTGGGAGTGGAGAGTATTCAAGGGAGGCGGACAAAATGAAATGGGAGGGATTAGGGTGCGGTTGGTGAATTAAAAACGAAAGGGGTGATCTTGGATGTTGATCAAAATGATCAACGACCTGGATTGAAAGGAAATCCGGGCGGGTTAAATAAATGGGTTAAGGGGTTGGGTAAAATTGGATTTGGGCCAGTCCGATAGGGGTTAGGATTAGGTCAATTTGAGGGATAAAATTGAAATAAGATGGGGCTGTAATTGAAATGACATGGGGCTAAATGTTAAATAGCCATTTTCCCTTTTATGTTTTATAAAAAATAGTAAAAATAATTTTAAAAGAAAATTTAAAGTACTGAGCCAGTTAATAATATATGAATGTTAATTAAAAAATATTGGAACCAATTTTACAATTATAAAATTCTATTAAATCTTAAAGTAGGCTAGAATTGCAATTATATGCAATTTAGTCTTTTAAATACCAAAGAAATTTGTAAAAAAATACAAAAATTACCTTTACTATATTTTGGTATAAATTTGGGAATAAAATGAATTATTCACCAAAATTAATAGTTTTTGGAATAATTACTAATTTTTGTACTGATAAAATGGACAATAAATTGATTTTAAAAAATCTTTAAAATTAGGAAAATTACCAAAACACTTGGGCATGTTTATATATGTATGTACATGTTATTTTTAAAGCATTTTGTGTATAAAAATACATAGAAAAAAATTAGGTATCAACATCGAGCATGCCCGATAGTTTGGGTTTGTGTAGGATACCCCTTAGGGGAAACATCGTCACCACTTTTATGGGGTAACATTGGAAGTATGGTCTAAGCTTTCGTAAAGCTACGACCAATTCCATAGATAGTTTTTCCAGGTGAAGGTATCTCATCTCGGCATCAATTAAAGTTTTCCTGATATAATAAATCGGGGATTGCGTACCTTTATTTTTACGGACCAGGACCGCACTTACCGCAAGTTCAGAAATGGCCAGATACACCAGTAGGCATTCGCCTGGGTTTGCTTTGACGAGTAGTGGGGGAGAGGACATATATGTTTTTAGCTTTCTCAGGGCGCCGACGCATTTATTGTTCCATTGCAGCCCGTGATCTTTCCTTAGCACGTTGAAGAATTTATGGAATCTATCCGAGGATCGTGAAATGAACCTTGATAAGGCAGCTATTCGCCCTGTTAGTTTCTGCACCTGCTTCTTGCTTGTCAGCGTCTCCGGTATAGCATCGATTGCTTTGATTTGATCTGGGTTGACCTCGATTCCCCTTTGTGATACTATGAATCCGAGGAACCTTCAGGAAGCTACGTCGAAGGCGTATTTTTCGGGATTCAGTTTCATCACGTACTGCCTTAGTATTTCAAAGGCTTCTTTCAGATGCCCAATATGGTCCTCTTTCTTTGCCGACTTTACCAGCATATCGTCGATGTAGACCTCTATGGTTTTACCGAGTTGTCCTTTGAACATCTTGGTGACTAACCTCTGATATGTGGCCCCTGCATTCTTGATCCTGAAAGGCATCACCTTAGAGTAGTATGTACCTTGATGGGTGATGAAGGTGGTATTTTCTTGATCTTCCTCGGCCATCAGAGTCTGGTTATAGCCGGAGTAGGCATCTAAAAAGCTTAGCAATTAATGCCCTGTTGTTGCATCGATAAGCTGGTCGATGTGAGGTAATGGGAAGGAGTCCTTTGGGCATGCTTTGTTAAGATCGGTGAAGTCCACGCACATGCGCAATTTACCATTCTTCTTTTAGACAATGACCACATTGGCGACCTAGTGGGGGTATTTCGATTCCCTGATGGAACCGTTGGCGAGTAATTTGTCAACCTCCTTGCTAACTGCCTCATTTATTACGGCATTAAATTTTCTTCTCATCTGCCGAACTGGCGGATGAAATGGATCGACATTCAGCCTGTGTGTGGCGATGTCCCTTGGGATTCGTGGCATATCTGACTGGGAGAAAGCAAACAAATCGAAATTGTTAGTTAGAAATTCACGATACTTACCTGGGCTCTGAGAAGTTGTGTCCAATGTAAGTCTTTTTTGCACTATCGGTGTTGTCCAATTGGACGGGGTCGAGCTCTTCTACGGTTGCCTTACAGGCTTCGACAATGTCGGGGTCCTTGATGGCTTCGGCCTATACGTTAGATTTGGTACCCGACATGGCTGATTTCTATGCTTCTGCACTTGCCCCTCTTAGTTGTTTGGTGTGTGTACAATCCTGGGTGATTCGGTAGCATTCTTGGGCAGTGTGTGGCTCATCTCAGATACTGTATATACCCTATGGGGTGGGAAATTTGATTACTTGGTAGAAGCTTCAGGGGACGGATCGAATGGAGTGTATCCATGGTCGTCCTATGATGGCGTTGTAAGCCGTTTCCTGGTTCATAATATGGAATGTTGTTTCCAGGGTGACCCCTCTCGCCAGAACAGGTAGCACTATTTCTACGAACGTCCGCTCTACTGCATTTTAAAAACCCGTTAGTGTTATGCAAAAAGGTATTATCTTATCCTCGAGCCTCATTTGCATGAGGACTCGCAGGTGGATAATACACGCGCCATTTCTGTCGTCTTCCATGATTCTTTTCACATCAGTATCAGCGATGCGTAAATTTATAACCAAAGCATCGTAGAGAGGGAAAGACAAACCGTCGGTATTTGACTTATCAAAGATGATACTCTCTTTGAGGTCATCATACCATTCATGTACGACTATCCGTTTGAGTTTGTGTGTGGTGGTGAACTTCACATGGTTGATTACCGTGTCATCGCTACCGCCGATGATCATTTGTATGGTACGCACTGGTGAGGGTGGCTTTGGAGGTCCTTAAATGGGTCGCGTCCTCGAGCGAAATTGGCTCTTCCTTTATCGCTTAGCAGTTATTTCAGGTACACCTGGTTCAACATCCTAACTGCTTCTTATTGAAGATCTATGCCATCCTTGGTCTTGTGTCCTCTTTCTTGGTGGAATTCACAGAGGATGTTGGATCTCCTGGCGCTTGGGCCTGATTTCATTTTTTGCAGCCATTGTACATTCGTGCCTAGCTTCTCCAGTGCATACACTATATTTGAAAGAGAAACATAGAAATTATGAGCAGATAGTAGTGGAGGCGTACCTCTTTCGTTTTGGAGGGGGAAATATGCCGTGACACGGCGTCCGCATGTTGTGGAAGGGGCTGGTTGAATGTGTAGATATAGGGCTGATGCCTTTCTCGATTGAAACGTGGTGGTTGATCTCTTCGCCCCTCGTTACGTTGGTCTCTCCTTGTCTCGGTCTGGACTGACGTTAATCGCTGAAGCGGCCCGTTCAGGTATTCCTCGTATGCCCTTACCTCGGTGTAGTAGGCGTTGTGGATTTCTCTCCATGTGGTACATGGTATTTCATGAGTCTACTGAGCAATTTTTTGGTCGCCTTTGATCGATTCCTGTTTAACCCATTTTGAAAAGCTGCTACCGTCATCCCTTCTAACACGTTTGGTAGACTCATCATTACTCTATTGAATTGGGCCAAGAAATCCTGGAGTCCCTCACCCGTCATTTGTCTGACGTTGAAGATATCATTGACCCTAGATTTGGCCTTTTTTGCTCCTGCATGGGAAGTGGCGAATTTATCTGCCATCTCTTCGAACGTTGATATCGATCACGATGGTAACTGGGAATACCATGTCAATGCTCCCCCTGTCAAAGTTTCAATGAACTTTTTTAACAACACAGACTGTACCTATTCTTTCGACAGATCATTGCCTTTTAATACAGTAACATAGTGGATTAGGTGATCCTTCGGGTCCGTGGTCCCGTCATATATTTTCAAGTATGGTGGCATCTGGTTAATAGCTTCGGAGTGCCTGGTATTTTATCAACCCTCTCCTGATGTTCCTTCATTTGGCCGCGGAGCATTTTGTTCTCATTTTACATGTCTTCCATTTTCTTTAAGATGGCCATGAGCGCATCGTCTCTTGCATTAGTAACAATGCGGGTGTTACCCATTCATATAACGCTTAGCTCATTAGCGGTAACCGTGATTTCTATAGGTGTTACTTCTTCGACATCTCCTTGAGTGGGTTTCTTGAGCATGTCGCTCAAAGCACTTGTTAATCATTATTCTAGCATCTTCTTGACTACTGGCGGTGCTTCCCCCGCCGTGGATATGGATGCTCTCCTTTCACGCAAGATCGTTAGATCTCCGTGCAAAAAAGGTGAGGTCTCCCCCTCCAGTGTGGCGCTTGGCATTGTATTCTTGTCGTTCTCTCTGCCGGCCTCATTGAGGGAACTCAGGAGGTTCTTCGCGACATCCACTGCTGCTTTTAACCTTACTTCCCCTTTTTCAGACATTGTTGGTTCTTATAAGTATGAGGGAAAATAGTTATCACTTTCCAGAATCTAGATAAAAAACTATGGTTACAGCTATAGAAATTCCCACAAACAGCGCCAAATTGTTTAACTCAAAAGATACAAGAATCTCTTTGAACAAATCAATCGAAAAGGAAGGTGTAAATCTTAACTGAGTATAATAAATACTAGATTAAGAAAAATGAAGGTGTGATCGACAATAAATTTTCTCTTACTCTCAGATAATGTTTTCTTACAAAGTTTTTTCTCTCCTTTTTACAAAGCCCTTCATCCCCCTTATATACCAAGAGAGACTCCCCTAAGTTAAACTACCAAGAATATTCGATAGAATATTTCCAATATCCCCTAATGGGCTTACAATATTACAAGGGTCGTATATTCTCCTTTCTTGTAATAAGGTCGTCTTTTTTGGGACGTCGACTCGAAGAGGTCTGATCGTTTGTCGTATTCACCGTAGGTCATGGTTGGTCAAATTTGGACACATACAGTTAGTCCCTCCACTTGTCGGGGTTGCGAACGGATGCGTCCTCAATGAGCGGACTTCACATTCTCTCTTGGAGGAATTTGACCCATTGGAACGTTACGACATGGTCAATGGAGGATGGTCATCACGTTCAGCAAAGCAACATGTGATACTTTTCACTTGGAAGTGATGTCAACTCCACGTGCGTCATCATTATGCAAGTTTTCGAGACAATGATTTGACGGATTGATGCTTCGATTCTTGTACATCTTTGAGACTTGCTGCCTTGATTCTAGTGCCACCCAACCCTATAAATAGGTGGGGATTTCTATATTTGAAGAACTTTAGCCATTTCTCTCTCGAAAGACCTCTTTCACTCTTCATCGTTTGCTCTCATATCCTCCTATTTCTTCTTTCATTCTTTGCCTAAGGCTTCCACATTCTTCTTCCTCGTTAGTACTCCTTTGATCTATATCATGCCGATATCTCATCGTCCTCATGAATAGGTTTCTGAGGTTGCTCCGTCATCCACGGTGCCTCCCTCTGACAGCGGGGATGTGGTGGTAGAAGAGGGTGATAGCCCTCTTACAGTGGGGGATTTATTACCGAGACACCCTCTATCTCGGGGTGACTTCCTCATGGACCTTCCTCCCACTCCGAACCCCGTGTTTTCTGAGACTGATTAAGTTTATCTCGACACCCTTCGTAGAAAGTATGGCATTCCTGCCCATATAGAAATGGTTACAGCGGGAGAGGATTATGTGGATGTCTATAGACCGGGGTACTGTGCTTTCTATGAGTATCCCTTTATGATTGGCTACACTCTTCCTCTCTTCCCTCTAGTAGAGGAATTCTATAGATTCTATTAGGTTTGCCCAGCACAGCTCTCACCGTATACGCTCAAGGTGCTTCTGCCACTAACCAAATATGTAGAATTGGCGGAATGCGGCATCTCTATCCACCACCTTCTGCACCTGTTCACACCAGGCTTCCTTAGGGGTACCATGGCGCATTTGAGACTTCGTGGTATGAAAGGGCTGGTGGTCGGGATGGATGACAGGGAGTCGTAAGTTTTGGCATAATTATTTCTTTTTCAAGAATGAGCACGTTGTCTCTGATTCAGCCGGATTCCCGAAGTGGTGGAACGAGAAACGTAAGTGTCATCGCTCATTTAGTTCTATTTTCTCTTGTGTTTGCTGTAATGCTCATTTTCTTGCCGTTTTGTAGCGATGGGCAGTCCGCCTCGCCCTATTGCAGGCCTAAGGGATTAGGTAGCCTGTCTGTTACCCCATGCAACAGAAACTCGAACTTGGCCGCCTTCATGAAGCGATATGGCCCTAAAGTTTCTTCCCGTAAATGTCGTACTTACTGCTTTGTTGGTTGCGCGACCGTATTTAATGGTATGATCCTTTGTGATGATAGGTCGATGAGATTTCAGGTGTAGGGCGCCAGTTCCCGCCTTTAGGGAAGTCGTTACTTCTGCGGATACACAATTTATCTTGGGTGAGTCTATTCTGGAGGATCGTCCTCAACCTATTCAGTTGGGAGATTCGTCTCGAGTTGTGGCTACGAGGGAAGAGGCCTCTTCGGCACCGGCCTCACGTCTGGTGGGTGAATCTTCTGATGGGGACGAGCTGTTGGAGAGAAAAATGAGAAGGCTGGAGCTGGGGATGGGCGTGGCTACGGATGATGATGGCAGCAGGGCATCCCGAACAACCCCGGTGCCTGTGTTCATGGCCGATGCCATTTTGTCGGAGAGGTCTCCCCGAGTGGAAGGAATTGACCCAGGGGCCCATTCAGTACACTCCGCTGAGGGTGGGGCATCGTCTAACATTGGAAGGCACCGTGTTGGGGGTGGCGACTGAGGTTCTGATATTGACCAGAGAAAGTTAACGAATTTGTGGGTCGTCATACCCATGTGGAGGTGAGGGTGGATGGATCTAACTGTTATGTGATCGTTCAGGGGAGCTACAACTTACTATTGAATAGCGAGCATGTGGCATCGGCCCTGGCCTCTCTGTGTGACGCTCCTGAAAGCGAGATGCTTGGGGCGATGAGCAACGTGGAGCTATCTCAGAAGGTCGCTGGTATGGTCCTGCATGTAGGTGCCTTTCCTTCTCTTTCCCCCTCTTTTTTGTGTCGTTGGATTGGTGCGGTAATCGTTGTTCTATATTTTGTTTCTAACTTCTATCCTTCTCTTTTGCCAGACCCTCGTCCTGGAGGCGAAGAGAGATCGTCGAGAGAGAAAGAAGATGGGTCTTTATAAGAAGATGTCATCCAAGTATCAGTAGTATCGTACTAAGCATCGGGCGATGTCCGACATTTATTGTCAGGACTCTGAGTTTCAAGTGTTTCGTGAGGGGCTTAAGCAGCGGGAGGACCAATCGGGCGATGTCCGACATATATCTTTTCAGATTCCATCTTAAATGCATGCCATGCAGCACATTAGTGGAAAAAAAAATGTTAAAGCGAAAAGGAAAAAAATGAGAACAAAAGATAAAATATCTTTTTCTTTTTTACAGCTTTTGGTAGTATGATTCAAATGTTTTACGTCAAATAAAATGGGAACCCGATATTTTAACACATCAACAAAGTGATACCAAACAGTGTGTAGACTAAGAAATTTCGTTAGTTAAATTTGAATAAATATCATGTACAGTTAAGGAAAAGATATTTTCTAAATGGATTAGGACAATATTTTTAATCATAACAAACTCGGAGTAGAGGATAAATAAACATGTAGCATTACAATTAAATAGGTAGAAAACAATTAAAGGATTAACTTTGTCAAAGCAAATCCCAACTCCTTGAATAACTGTTTTAATTGTTGTTAATTATCGATCTCCATAAACATGTCTACATATACATACTGTTCAGACCAACCTGGAAGAAAAGATGAAAAATACAATTATGCAACTTATCATTTCTTATGTTCAAATGAACTAAATAAGGGATGACCGCCATGTGGTGCACTAGATTAGATTGCTCTTCCCTTAATCAGAGGTCAGGTTCGAGTCCTGGGTATGAAAAAAATCCTTGGTAGGGAGCGCTTCCTCCCAAATGGGACCCTACACTGCGCGAATCCGGATATAATCGGGCTCTAATGTGGATATCGGATACCGAGTGAGAAACCAAAAAAAGGAACTAAATAAGGGATGAAAACAACAAGTATAAAAATCAAACAATACCTGGGACATGTAGATGTATGTTTGGATGAGAAGTGTTTCTCAAAAGATCATAGTGCCATAGTTTTCATATACTATATTTTTCAGGTACGTCACAGTTTAGAGATGCCATCAGCCATGAAAAATAAAGCAAATACTTTAAAATCACCATTTAGAACGTTTATTACTGTTCCATTTGAGCTCTTCCAACATATATTACAAGTTAAACCCCTGCATTATATATATGGGCATCGGTTTGCAAAAGCATCAGTTACATAATGTAATACCAACTTTACTTACAGATTTATCATTTTAAGCCACCAAAACTTTTCAGATCCTCCATGTTTGTCCGATTAAGGAAAGAAAAAAGAAACCATAAAGACCAAAGTACGATGTAGAGTGTCACACTTCCTTTTTCACGATACTTTACTACACCTCGGAAAGGGTATAATAAAAAAAAAGGAGTTTTTCTATTTAAAGGACAATCGAAACGGGATTCGTTTTATTTAAGATTCAGAGTCGCCACTTGGGAGATTTATGGTGTCCCAAGTCACCAATTTGAATCCCGAATCGAGGAAGGGTTTGACTCTGAACAGTCGCGAACCAGAAATCCGGATAAGAAATTCTGTTAACCCGGGAGAAGGTGTGAGGCACTCCCGAGTTCCGTGGTTCTAGCACGGTCGCTCAACTGCTATATTTGGCTAAAATATCTGATTTTAATACATATTAAACCTACAATGCAATTTTAAAGTTATTTACCGCTTTTTATCAATTATTATTTTTATTTAAGAAAATGAACGTCGTTTAAGAACGTGTTTCCGGATCACGTCACATGAAATGCACCCGGATCCTTGACACATTCTTATTCAATGTTTTCGGATTTGGATTTGGGTAGCATGAAATGCACACCCATATTTAGGAAGGTACTTTTATGAAAAGCGTGTCTAAAGCGACTACCGTGTTGTTATCTTTTGGGAAGGCCGTGAAATTTGTTAAACGGCCCGTCCCGAATACTAAGTATTTTTGAATTTAATGAGGGTCTCGCAATTGTGAGTTTTGTTTAGCGAGGATCACCTTATTTTTATTATAAGGACAACTCAAAGCAAACTAAATTTTCTAATTATTATTTGTCTCTAAATAATAAAGAAAAAGTCTTAGCTAATTATTATTAAAGAAATCGAGCTTCAAATTCAAGTCCGGGTACAAACAAAAGGTCAAGCCTTTTAGCTTGAACCCGCTACTCAATTCGAAACTCAATTTTATATTTATGGATTTATTCCCTAATGTAATTTTGACAGGTTTTTGAAAGCAATTGTTTTCCAACAATAATTTGGGCTTGAGAAGCTTGACCCATACCCGGAACATACTCAGCCATACCTTATGGAAGGCTAGGCCACTATTGACTATTCAAGTCATTCTGGGCCCGTGTCCACATTGGGCCTGAAAATCAGCCCCAAGTTAAGGATGCCAACAATTGACACTAGGCCACTATAATCTGCCTAATCTCACAAATTGATTAATATGGCTAGCTTCTAAATTTAATACACGCATAATAGTGTGAAATCATAAAATGAATGTAGACTTTGATTCATGGAAATAATATACAACATGTGCGAACTGATTCGAGCTTCATCTGATATTTTTTGCATTTTTTATTCTAAACCTATAAGCATGCATTATACTATTGAACTCATGAGTGTAAATGACAATCTCTAACTTAAACTAATTCATATTTGAGATATACATACCAGCCTTCACATTACTTACTACTTAAGGGTAGAATTCCATTTAAATCTACTGGGATCATCTAAGTATGTCATAAGCCTAATTAACAAGCATAACATCTGTACTACTTATTATATGAATCATATCAAAACATTATAACAGCTAAGGCCAAACAAATCTAGGTACATAGATCTGGAGAATGAAACAATACAAAATTGATGAAAATTCAAGCTATGAAGACATAAGTTTCAACTCTTGTTTTTCATTTTATCCTTCATATTCCAAACGAGCAATTGAGTTTACAGGGCTGTGTACCTGAAAATTGAAGCAATACAAAGACGAGGATCAGCTAATAACCAACAGAACAGCAGTCGTATACCAGCAGAGAATCAAACAACTAGCCCAATAGTGAACTCAGCAATGCAGGGGAAACTTAAACCAAATTGAACCAGGAACTCAACCACAAACAGCTTGAATAAGCTCAAATGATCTTGAAATTGAACCAATATTTTAGAGAAAACAGCCATACAACCAAACTGATTCAGGAAGCATCAATCAAACTCGAAATTGAAACCATAGACTTAGTAAACTCTCAGCAATTTCAAATCCTGAACTGAGATGATCCATTAACAGCCACGTTTGAGATCAAAATTTCAAATGCTAATGAAATAATCTTATTTTGGATTTTTTCTATTGGATTTGTATTGTGTTTTTTTTTTTTTGGTTTTTCTATATGAAGAAAGCTAAGATCTAAGAAATTCTGATCTGAATTTTAAATTTCAGATCTGCAGAGAGTGAGAGAAATTTTGGGGGAATATTGGGGCTCCAAAAACTTCCACTACAAGGCAAGGGCATTGCCCTTTTATAGGCAAGCATGAGGGCAACTCTCAAATTTTAGTTTTCAAATTCAATCCTTGTTTAATATTCATTATTGCTTGTATTTCCCTTATTTCTTGGCTTATTGCTCAAGTAGACACCGTAGGTTTTCGAAAATGTGCACTAGGGTCCTATTTCTAGAAAAGTCTAAGATGTTCTAGTGAATTCTTATTCATTCTACAAGATTCTTTATTTATGAATTGCATCAACTACCCCTATTGCCCTCTGGAATTAGACTAAAACTGGTTTTATCCAAAAACAAATCCCTAATCCCTAATTTATCCATTAACCAAAACTGCTACTGGAATTTTAATCTAAACTAAACTAACAACTAAGATTAACTAATTAACTAAGTCTGACTAACCAACAACAATCAATTTATTCATGCTAATCACTAATAGACATAATAACAAACTAATTCGATCAAACTAATCATTAAATTATTGAACTAACTGGACTAACTATCAGAACAAAACATCAATCAATAAGAATCAGGTTAATCTAGAGAAACATTCCAATTAATGCTGAAACCAACTATAGCCATTAAAAGGAACTCATGCAAGGTCTTAATCGACAGAAAAACTCATATAACAGAAAACAAAGAAAGTGAAAGGACTCACGACTTTAATGACCATTCGACTGTCTAACCTCGGCATTCAATCGATCTTTTATAATACCAAAATCCTTGAGAAGAAGATAAGGAGAACCCCATGGCACCAATTTGTGCAAATTTAATGAAACCCAGATTCGTCGGAAAATCTTCAAACTCAAACTCGAGCCGTTCCGGCTAAATTCGAGACCAAATGTCCTAGGGGTTGTGTAGAGGAGGCTCAGGCGGATCTATGGTGTTATTTGGGGGTCGTTTGGTGTGACCAACGTCGTGGCCGGAAAATCTTCAAAGGAAGATTCGAGGACTTCTGGAGAGATTCGAAGGAAGCTAAGGGTGGGAATGGGAAGAGGGGAACGAGGTGAACCGGTAGTGTAAATTTGGGGGCCGTTGGAACAGGTGGCGTTTACCGGCAGTGAGAGCTCCGGCGAAGTTTAAAGGGTCTATACGAGGAAGACGATACAATTTTTCTGATTTAATTAATTCATCCGACAATTTTATAATTAGCCACCTGAAGCCCGCGAACCGTTGGATCAAGAGAAGATCAAAGGCTGTGATTGTCTGAGAGCCAAACGACGTCGTTTGGAGTGGGGCATTTGGACTAGAAGGGGTGACACTGGGCCTGAGCGGGTGAGGAGTGTTGGAGTTGGGCTAGGCGGAAAGGGTATTGGGCTAGGATTTGCATGAATTAGTGGCCCAACATTGGGTCTTTAATTAAGACCATTCTTTTTATTATTTTTTCTTTTAACTCTTTTTATTTATTTTGTTTTCATTTTGTATATTTTTAATTTTCTGATTTTATAAAACTGCTGAATTAAACCAAAAAACCAAATTGACTCTAAAAATTACATTTCTTAATTTTCAATTACACAAACTCATTATTTAAATGCAAACTAAAACTATTAAAACTATAAATGCAAAAAGAAATATTTTTGTTATTGGTGAAACTAAATCCTACACACAAATGCCAAGTATTTTTGTACTTTTCAATATGAATTATTATGCAACCAATTAACACAAAAATGATTTGCAAAAATAAGAAAATCAATTATTTGAAACTTTTGGAATAATTTGCTTTAAGGCAAAAATCACGTGCTCACAACTGCCCCTCTTTGCCCGGAAACACGAAGAGTTTTCGTGCAAAGACAAGTGAGCGGAAATGAGCAATTTTTGCCCGTTCGCATATTCCGTGTGAA
>MU759633.1:40920-60525 GCA_026770625.1 Nicotiana glauca | reverse complement strand
AATTTTCATGCTTACATATGTCAAAGAAAAAATCACTCGCACTCACAAAAGAAGTCACATGCATGCAATTGGTACCATAAGCTTGCCTTTAATGTAAATCTCTACTAATATAGGCTTACTCGATCTAAAATCAATTAGGACTTTTTCATGGTTGTAATGTGGGCTAAGGGACGGGTAGGATATATTTAGGAATAGTGATTCACCCTCCTAAGCAATTTAACACATCACATAATCACTTTGAGCACAAATTCTTCAATCCCTGCTTCAATTTCACAAACAATATCACCCTAGAATTTCTCCCTAATTCTTTAAGCACTACTTTAATTTATACCCCACTAGCAGGAACAATACAACAATGTATTCATCTCTAATTTTTTTTTGACAATTTCTGCTAGTGGTGTATTATTTTACAAAACAATTTCACCTTTCTTCCTTTTATTGGTTCCACTCAAAAGCCACCCACTCTTATTTCCCTCTTACTTCTTTTAGCGCTCATTTTTCAATTAAAGTGCTTTAAGAGGAAAAAGGATCAAAGATATCAAATAAAAACAAAAAATATATATATAGGCGTGTAATGTGGGTGACAAAGAAAAGTCTATAGGCTCAAAAGGGTTAACTAGGGATAGATTTTATTTGTGGTAATCAATTAAGCTCAAAAAGATCAAAGAAAGCCTAAAATCATCTTTCAAATCGAGCATTACCTAAAATTTCACTACAACTCACATACCGGGCAAGTTCTAGACGCAAGACACTACATGGACTACAAAAAAAACCTCACCACACATGGCACATGACTCGTTTCAGATCATCTTATCAAGATACTCTATTACGAGCATTCAATTCAGTCAACCATACAAATTAAGGCACTTGTATTGAGATTCCACAAACAAGACCAAGCGTTACACTCTAGGGTCTATTGTGTTCAGGTGTGTTAATGTTATGGGTTCTTTTTTGATTTTTTTCTATCTCGCAGCCCATTAACCCAATCTACAAATGAAAAAGGCAAAAATAAAAAACAACCTACACCCGGTTCAAGTTAAACACTTGGAAAATAACCGTGGTATAAAGAAAAACAAAGGGGGAGTTGGTATACTACCTAAAAAAAATCTTTTTGGTGTTTTTCCTAGACTAACTTCCCTCAAGAAAATCGCCTATAAGATCCGTCATCAGGAAGATCCTACAATTTTTCAGCTTTTTTTTTCTCGACTTAGTCCCTCAAGAACCCCGTTGAAAGGGATCCATCATCGGGATGAGCCATTTATCTATTTTAACTAATGATTCCTACTTAATGCTAAAGTAGCAAAATCAAACTAAACAAAACAAAAACAACATTCAAATGATACATCTACAAACATACAACGAAGTACCCCCACCCCACACTTAAAGATAAAGACATGTCCTCGTGGCTTAAAATTGAAAGCTCAGTGAAGTGAGGGAACTGCCCTGACGTCTCACTCCGGGATGAAGATGGTGTCTACGTTTACGTTGCATGCACGCCCCAGAGCTCACAGCTAACCCATGAAATTCTTCTCCAACTTGGCTTGTTGGTCAGCCATCGCGTTCACACGGATGCCCAAATCAGTCACTGAGAAGCGTAGCCTAGCTACCTCCTGCTACAATGCTGTGAACCGGGACACCCTGGCAGTTCCCAAAGAGGACGCTGCTCTTGACGGTGCTGCAACTATTGCGCTGGGCGTATGGGCTTGCATTTCGCCCTCCACGTTCATTTGTTCATCATCCTCATCCTCCGATGCATCAGAGTCACTCTCAGCCGCTCTACCTGCTGCTGCTCCTGGGGTTGGCACCGTGGTGCTCTTTTCCGATTGGATCTTGTGCCTTTTTCTTACCAGCCCATCCACACGAAGATTATTAGGTACCTGCGCTTGCCTGCAAAGCTTAGTCACCAAAGAGGGGAAAAAGAACCCATACCTAAGTTGAGAGCTCCGGATAAACATTTTGTCATGGATAACCTTAGCTATATCGAAGGGAAGACCCCTGACGAAACACCAAATCAATGCAGCTTGGGGTCCATTCACCTCCATAGTATTTTTGGAGGGAATAAGGCGAATGTTAATCACATCTAACCAGCTCTTCGCCTCTGGAGTTAAGACGGAGGAGTGGAACTTCTCACCGTGTTCCAGCCACTCCACCATTTTTCCTGGTGTGCAAACTTAATCAAAGAAGAGCTCCCACTTAGGGTCTGTTGGATGTTTGCCATACTCATAAAAGTCCGTATTATCAGGTAGCGGATTGGGAAACTGATATGCTATGCGTATTGCCTCAATGGATGCATCTACCGCCTTTTGGTGCACCGTGACCACATTGTCTATATGCTTTGGCAGATTAGCATAGAATTCTTGCACAACCATTACATTAGCTTTCACTGGCTCATCAATGAATGCCTGCAAACCCCCCGTCATCAACTCCGAATACATGTGGAGGCAGCGCTCCTTGACCGAATGGATGTCAATGCCCCTCTTCGGAATGGGCTTTCTAGCGGCTTTCTCCGTAAACCGGGTCTGAGCCACAGCTAAAACAAATTTGCTGCTACCATAGGGGCGTGCTGGTGCTGCCCCTTGTGTCCTAGATGTGCCAGCTTGGCGGCTTGATGATGGGCCAGTGGCTTTGCGCTTTCATGGTGGTGCCATGATACCTGTAAAACGGGAACTCATCAGCCCATCCAACAAAAAATATTGTGACTTAATGCGGTTACTTAGACTTCATACGTAAAATTGGTCACAACTACATAATCATGCTCATTACGACCTTTCCACAAACACCTTATGGGCATTAGGCCCTCACAACACCTTTGAAGCTTTTTAGAACAAGAATCCCCTACAAAATCTCATACAATAGCACCAACAAAGTACCCCCCACCCCACAACACATTGCATCAATTTCTACATAACATCTAAGTACAACTCCTACAATATATCATAAGAATACAACAACAAATCTGAAAAATAAAGAAAGAAAAAGAGAAGAAAGAACCTAGGGCTCATCCCTGTGGTGAAGGAGAATGCGGAAGATGCAAGTGAACTTGAAGGGTTGGGGTCGTTTGGAGGAAAGGTTGTGCATTGGATGAGGGATGGGAGAGATGAGGGGTTTTTGGTTTGATTTTGTTTTGTGTGAATGGAAGAAGGAGATGAGAGGGGGGTAATCGTGGGTTATGAGAAGGGGTGGGGTGGTTTTAGTCTATAGGTTAACCAAATAAAATACAGAAATAAGAAATAAAAACTAAAAGAAACAAAACGCACAAAAAGGCCGAAATTTCGACGGGCTCGCGCGAATAAATGCGCAAACTCGCACGTCCCACGCAGAATGTTGAGCGAACAAACGCACGAACTCACACGTCCTTCGCGCGTCCCAGGCAGAATGTTTGCCTAGATTCACGAACAAATGCGCGAACATGTGCGCGAACTCGCGCGCCTGGTCATTCATTTTTTTGTACTTTTTTTCAACTTAGTTAATGCCGTGGAATGATGGTTACAACAATGCAATAGGTTAGCTCCCATCCAGCGCCTGATTTAACATCGCGGCACGACTCAAAACGTTCTCAAGCATCCGGCAAGTCCACCGAGGTCTTGTGACGTGCAAAGTCACCACCCCAGTAATGTTTTATCCTTTGACCATTCACCAAAAAGGTACTAGTTGAACTCATATCGCGCAATTCCACAACTCCATGAGCTTCACACTTACCGCAACAAAAAGGGCCTGACAAGCGAGATTTTAACTTTTTGAGGAAAAGTTTCAACCTCGAATTGAACAAAAGAACTTCTTGCCCTGGATCAAACTCTCAATGTTGAATGTGCTTGTCATGCCACCTCTTAGTCTTCTCTTTATACTATTTGGCATTCTCATATGCGTGCAATCGAAACTCATCAAGCTCAACGAGTTGCCGCAACCTCTTCTCTCCAGTTAAGTCCCCATCCATATTCAGCTTTTAATTTCCCAATAGGCTTTATGTTCAAGATCGATGGGCAAGTGACACGCCTTCCCATAAACCAATTTATACGGAAGCACCTATGGGAGTTTTGTACGTAGTTCGATATGCCCACAATGCGTCGTCTAATTTCCCGGCCCAGTCTTTTCTATTTGCATTCACTCTTTTCTCAAGAATCTGCTTTACCTCTCTGTTTGACACCTCCACTTGACCACTAGTCTGGGGGTGATAAGCAGTGGACACCTTGTGCTTGACTCCATACTTTGCAAGGACATTATCCAGCAATTTGTTTCAAAAGTGTGTTCCTCAATCGCTGATCAATACTCTTGGAGTTCCAAAGCGTGTAAAGATGTGCTTCTTGACAAAGCTCACCACTACCTTTGCATCATTAGTGGGAAGAGCAATGGCCTCTACCCACTTGGAAACATAGTCGACTGCCACCAAGATGTAGCTATGACCATTAGATTGTGGAAACGGTCCCATGAAATCTATTCCCCACACATCAAAGAGCTCCACTACCAGAATGTTTTACAGTGGCATCTCGTGCCTCTTTGTGATCGTTCCGGTTCTTTGGCACCTGTCACACATTTTCACAAAGGTTTGTGCATCCCTAAACAATTTTGGCCAATAGAAACCTGATTGTAACACTTTCTGGGCGGTCCGGTCTCCCCCGTAATGACCTCCGTATGGTGAGGCATGACAACTATGAAGTATGGCACTCATTTCCTCCTCAGGAACACATCTCCGCACCAACTGATCTGCACAGAGCCTGTATAAGAAAGGCTCGTCCCACATGTAAAATCTCAAATCATGCAGGAACCTTCGTCTATTATCTAGTGTCAACTCTGGTGGTGTCACCCCACTTGCAATAAAATTCACATAATCTGCATACCATGGGGCTGTGCTTGAGGCAATCACCAATAACTGCTCATCGGGGAATGTTTCTTTGATTATACCCCCTTCAACTACATGATTCCTATTTTCTAATCTAGACAAGTGATCGGCCACTTGATTCTCTGTTCCTTTGCGATCTCGGATCTCTAAATCAAACTCTTGCAAGAGTAGGACCAACCGAATCAGTCTCGGCTTGGCGTCCTTCTTCTCAAATTCGTATCTGATGGCTGAATGATCTGTATATACGATGAATTTTGGTCCCCACAAGATATGAACTGAACTTGTCAAACGCCTAGACCACTGCAAACAACTCTTTTTCAGTGACTGTATAATTCATCTGAGCTAGATTCAAGGTTTTTCTTGCATAGTAGATTAGGGGAAGACTTTGTTTCTCCTTTGCCCCAAAACATCTCCAATTGCCAAATTACTCGCGTCGCACATCAATTCAAATGGTTGTTCCCAATCCGGGGCAATGATGATTGGTGCAGTCACCAATCTTCCCTTCAGCTCCTCGAATGCCTTCAGACAGGCATCATCAAATTTAAAGGTGACATCCTTCTCATGTAACCTGCACAAGGGAGAGGAAATTTTCGAGAAATCTTTAATGAAACGATGATAAAAACCTGCACGGCCCAGGAAACTGCGGATGCCTTTGACAGATATCGGTGGGGGCAATTTTTCAATTGCTTCCACCTTTGCCTTGTCCACCTGCAAACCATCTTTGGACACCTTGTGCCCCAAAAATATACCTTCGCGTACCATGAAATGGCACTTTTCCCAGTTTAGCACCAAAATTGTCTCTTCACACCTAGCAAGCACCTTATCAAGATTTATCAAACAGTTATCAAAAGAACATCCAAACACGGAAAAATCATCCATGAATATTTCCACAAACCTCTTGACCATGTCAGTAAAACTAGCCATCATACACCTTTGAAAAGTCGCAGGTGCATTACAAAGACCAAAGGGCATTCTCTTGAACGCATACGTTCCACAAGGACACGTAAAAGTGTTCTTCTCTTGGTCCTCTTGGGCTATAGAAATCTTATTATACCCAGAGTAACTATCCAAGAAGTAGTAGTACTCCTGGCCAGCTAATCTATGAAGCATTTGGTCAATAAAGGGGAGGTGAAAGTGGTCCTTCCGGGTGGCATTATTCAATTTTCTATAGTCAATGAAAATTCTCCACCCAGTAACAGTTCTTGTAGGTATTAAATCATTATTCTCATTCATTACTACATTCATCCCCCCTTTCTTAGGTACACATTGGACGGGGCTTACCCATTTGTTTTCTGAGATAGGAAATACAATACCTGCATCAAGCCACCTAATCACTTCTTTTCTTACCACCTCTTTCATGATTGGATTGAGTCGTCATTGTTGCTCTACACTAGGCTTGTGTCCGTCCTCCATGAGGATTTTGTGCATGCAAAAGACTGGACTAGTTCCTTTTATGTCAGACATCATCCACCTAATTGCTCGCTTGTGCTCACGTAGCACTCTTAACAGCTTTTCTTCCTGCAATTTATACAAGTAAGAGGAAACAATAACAGGCAGGGTGTTAGAGTCTCCCAAATAAGCATATTGCAGGTGAGATGGGAGAGTTTTAAGCTCCAATTTTAGGGCCTCCTTAATTGACGGCTTTGGAGGAGGTCCTTCTGGCCTGTTCAAAGGTTCAAAGGGGTGTATCCCCTGCATGTATGCACAAGATGTATCAAGGATGTGCTTCATCTCCTCGACCTCCTCATCATTCCCCAGGCGTCAAACAACATAAGTACTTTCTCTAGAGAATCGTCTAGATATAGACTTGGATCATAAATTTGCTCATCATCCTCAACAACAGATATCATGGAGAGCTCCCCATAGTAACGGGGAAGTTGGATTGTTTTGTAAACATTGAAGACTACTTCCTCATCATCTACACTCAAGATCATCTTTTCCTCTCTCACTTTGATAATTGCATCGCCAGTAGCCAATACCATCCCAATATGATTGGGACTAGTTCATCAGCCTCATAATCGAGGATAATGAAATAAACGGGGAAGATGAATTTTCCAATTTGCTGCAACACATCTTCAATCACCCCCTTAGGGTGTGCTATCGACCTGTCAGCCAGCTGCAACATCACAGTAGTTGGCCTTGGAGCTCCCAGACCAAATTGTCTGAACAATGATAGGGGCATCAGATTTATGCTTGCCCCCAAATCACAAAGAGCATAAACCACATCAATATTACCAATGCGCACATGAATCATAAAGCTGCCAGGATCCTTAAGCTTTTGAGGGAGCTTATTTTGGACCCTAGAAGTGCACTCCTCAGTAAGTGCAACTGTCTCAAATTCAGTTAATCTTCTCTTGTGAGCCACTATATCTTTTATGTACTTAGCATACTTTGGAATTTCATGAAGTACATCAACAAGTAGGATATTCAATTGAACCTAGCTCAACATGGAGAGAACTTTGCTGAACATGCGATCATTATTCTTTTTCTTCAATCTCTGAGGAAAAGGTGGTGGTGGCCTTGGGGCCTCCACTGGCTCTGGAATTTCAGCAGTATTCTTTGGCTTGTTTGCCACTTTAAGGATCAACTCCCCCTCCGGTACGGGCTTATCTTTCCTTTTCTTTGGCACTTCCTTAAGCTCCCTCCCATTTCTAAGTGTAATTGCATTCACTTGTGGATTCTTTTCTGTATCACTAGGGAGAGCCCCTGAAAGTCTGGTGTTTTGATTTGTTGCTAACTGCCATCCTGAGCTGCTGATTGTCAATCAACAACTTCTTTAATAAATCATTAGTGCTCTCTTCCATTTGTTGGGGTCTTTGAGGCTGATTGAAACCCCCTTGGGGTCTATACTGATTCTGATTTCGTTGATTTCCACCCTATGAGAAGTTGTGATGATTCCTCCAATTTGGATTATAAAAATTCCCGTATTGTACATGCTGATTCGGTGGACCCCTATTTTGTTTCCCCACATAATAGATGGATTCTGGATTCGTGGGGCATATATCACTCATATGACTATCACCACACAGTTCATAGCAAATAATCATCTGTTATACCGGTTGCACTGGCTGTGGCTGCTACATTGTCATCCTCATCATTTGATTGGCCAACTTTGCAATTTTAGCTCTCATTGTTGACACCTCGTCAAGCTCAAGTAACCCAGCTGATTTTTGCTTAACTGCCTTTCTTGAGTTACCATCACCTTGCCAATTATTATCATTAGTAGTGAAGTTATTCAGCAAGAGTTGGATTTCACTGTACGGTTTGGCCATGCAACTACCCTCACAAGCTGAATCGAGATTCATCTTTGAAGCATCATCTAGCCCATCTACAAAAATGTGACCCAATACATCGTCCGTCTTGCAATGGTGAGGACAGTCTCTGAGCATCTTCTTGTACCTTTCCCATGCTTGACGAAGTGTCTCACCAACTCATTGTTCAAACCCAAGAATTTGACTCCTCAACCCCTTTGTTTTCTTGGTGGGGAAAAACTTGATTAAGAATTTCCTTGCCAGATCATCCCAAGTGCAGATTGAATTAGCTGGCTCCTTATTCAACCACTCCTTAGCTTCCCCGATCAGAGAAAAGGGGAAAAGTGTCAACCTAACATAGTCCTTGGAAACATTCAGATAGTTGTAAGTATCCGTAATTTCCAGAAAATTTTGAATATGCCTCTGCGTGTCTTCATGAGGTAGACCCACAAATTGCACTGTGGACTGAATCAGCTGCAGCATGTATTATTTCATCTCAAAATGCCCAGTGATATCAGGTTTCACGATATCCTGAGTTATATTAGCTAGATTGGGCCTTGCGGCTTCAATCACCGCGCGTTCCTCATTACCTGCCATCTCAATTGGATGTGGTTGAACTATGATGTTCAATTCTTTTTCAATTCTGGGTCTAGCGTCCACCTCCCTCCTCAATCTGTGAAGTGTTCGTTCAATTTCGGGATCGAGAGGAAGGAGATTTTTTGCGCTTCTACTTCTTCGCATTCAATAGAAAATCCTGTATTAGCACAAGCAAAGTGAACTGAAAGTTAAAACTCGAATAAATACGTAATAAAAGCTCAATTCAATCAAGTAGCTAATTTCTAAGTCCCCGACAACGGCGCCAAAAACTTGTTGCGACCAAAACACTCACGCTAGTGCACATGATCGTCAAGTAATAGAGTAGTGAGTAGAGTATCATTCCCACGAAGACTTACGATTAACTATTGACTGATTCAACTCAATTACTTTATTTATCCAAGATATTTTTCACAAAATCGAGATGTAATTATTTTACTACCTAACTAGAAAGAAATAATCTAACTAGGTCAATTAACCAAACGAATAGCAAGTTCAAGAACCCGCTCTATTTAATTCTATATGCAATCTAAATTTCCCACTTTCAAGTTCAACTCTAGATACGTAGATAGTATTCCACTGTTAGCTACTCAGCAAAATAATTAAAATCAGAATTAAATAAACAATCCAATATGAAAAACCAAATTCGTCGAATTAAACGTCAAACAACAACTTTCATGTTTCACCCATGACCCCAGAATAATGGGTTTTAGCTACTCATACTAATATTCAACACAATAGGGTTTAATTTCATCAAAAATAGCAAAACAAAGGAAAGAAAAGAAGAACTTGATGGTCAAATCTCCTCCTTGCCTCTTGCCTTTTGATACCTTGCTCTAGCCTATGAAAAACTTGATAAATTAACCTTGGGTGAGCTTGAATTTATATAGGTTAAGTGGGTTTCTCTCTAGATTTCTAATTTTGCCCCTGAACAACTCTTTTCCGGACTGGGAAACGCGCATTACTTTGCGCGTTTTCTCTAACATTCTGCCTCATCCCCCTAACACGTGTGAGCTCGCGCATGAATTCGCGCGTCTGCTTGCGCACCTGGACCATTATTTCTTGCATTTCTTTGTCTCGTCCTTGCGTGCCCTCAGCTCCGAGGGATCATTCTTGCTCATAAATCATTCCAATAGCCCCTTGAAAGCATTACATGAGCTCCTCATCTTACAATATATACAAGCGAAAGCATAAACAATAGCTAAATCACCTAGATTTAGCCTATTATCAAGGTAGGATGGCCAAAGGAGATGAAACAAAATCCAAATAGACAAAACCATGATCATTGGTGTGAATTCCACAATGACCATGGGCATAAAACAGCGGATTGCAGATTTCTGCAAGGTGAGGTTGATCATTTGTTGAAACAAGGGTATCTCACTGAGCTATTTAGTGAAAAAGGTAAACAAGCATACATGAAGAATATGTAAGAATCTCCAAAACCACCCTCTCCCAAAAGAACCGTCAATGTTATAAGTAGGGGTGAAGTTATCAATGGAATCTCATATACTGCATCTAATAAGATCTCCAAGATAACAATCACTCATGGGAAGCGGGCATGACAAGTCTTGGAGGAAAAAAGTATTACCTTTGATGACGCAGATAGAGATGGCATATTATTTCCACATAATGACGCACTGGTAATATCTTTACTTGTACATGATACTAACGTGAAATGAGTTTTAATTGATCCAGGCAGTTCTGTAAACATTATTTTAATATGAGTATTGCGCGAGATTCAAGAGGAAGACAAATTGGTTCCAAAAGCGCATACTTTGTCGGGATTCGACAACTCTAATGTTGTAACAAAAGGAGAGGCAATACTTACTACATTTGCAGAAGGTGTTGTCAAAGATACAAAATTTCAGGTCGTAGATATGGAAATGGCTTACAACATGATTCTTGGGAGGCCCTGGATCCATGACATGAAAGTTGTACCATCAACCTTACATCAAGTTATTAAATTTCCATGTCCATGGGGAGTATGCCAAATTATAGGAGATCAACAAACATCTAGAAGAATCAATTCCGTTGCAAATTCAACTGCTAAGGGAAAAGACAAATAGCAATTACAAAATTCAAGTGTGGGTAACATGGCGTCACCCTCAACTGAACAAGGGCAAACAGACGTGGATTCAAGACCTGATGCCATTCAAGAACCACAAGAAAAGTAGAACATCAAAACAACAATAGAAGAGTTAGAGGTTGTGGTTTTATTTATACATTGGCCCGAGAGAAAAGTGTACATAGGAGCCAATCTCATTCCGGAGGTAAAGCGTAAATTGATTGAATTTTTAAAAGCTAACGCAGATTGTTTTGCTTGGTCCCATTCTGACATGACATGGATACTCCCGGAGGTCATGACTCATAAATTAAATGAAGATCCATCATACCCTCCAGTCAAGCAAAAGAAAAGAAAGCAAGGAACTTTCAAGAATCAGGTGATTCAAGAAGAAGTCCAAAAATTGCTAAAAATTGGTTCAATTCGTGAGGTAAAATATCCTAACTGGTTAGCTAACACTGTTGTTATCCCAAAGAAGAATGGTAAGTGGCGAGTCTGTATAGATTACACAGACCTTAATAAAGATTGTCCAAAAGATTCTTTTCCTTTACCGCATATAGATCAACTAATCGATGCTACTGCAGGACATGAGCTATTAAGTTTCTTAGATGCATATTCAGGCTATAATCAAATCAAAATGGATCTAGAGGATGTGGAAAAAACTTCTTTCATAACAGACATGGGGGCTTACTATTATAAAGTAATGCCATTTGGTCTTAAGAATGCAGGTGCAACGTATCAGAGGTTAGTTACCCAAATGTTTCAAGAGAATTTAGGTAAGACTATGGAGGTATATATAGATGATATGCTAGTTAAGACTCAACATTTAGAAGATCATATATTGCATCTTTCTGAAACGTTTAAAATTTTATGAAATTGAACCCAGAAAAATGTACATTTGGTGTGGCATCAGGTAAGTTTTTAGGTTTTCTTGTTTCTAACCGTGGTATTGAAGTGAATCCAGCACAGATTAAGGCTATTGAAGAAATTCCTAATATACTTTCAAACAAGAAAGAAGTTAAAAGACTGACAGGAAGAATTGCAGCTTTGGGAAAATTCATTTCTAAATCATCGAAAAAATGTTATAATTTCTTCTCAGCCCTTAAGAAGCAGGATCATTTTGAGTGGAGTGAGGAGTGTCGACAAGCACTTAGGAATTTGAAAACGTACTTATCAAATCCACCTTTTCTAGGAACACCAAAGGCTGGAGAGAGACTTTTCATCTACCTTACTGTTTCATAAGTTGCGGTAAGTGCTGTTTTGGTTCGAGAAGAACAAGGTAAACAATCCCCTATCTATTATGTTAGTTAATCTTTGTTAGATGTAGAGACATAATATCCTCAATTGGAAAAACTAGTACTTGCTTTAATCATGGCATCGAGGAAGTTAAGACCATATTTTCAATGTCATTCCATTGTTGTAGTGACTGCATACCCCTTACACAATATATTGCATAAGCATGAATTATCGGGCAGATTGGCTAAATGTGCCATAGATCTAAGTGAATATGAAATCACGTACCAGCCTAGAACAGCAATAAAATCCCAAGTATTTGCCGATTTCATGGCTGGTTTTAGCCAAGGGATGCAATTAGAAGCAGAAAAAGAAGTACAGATACTTAATGGGGCTAATCCAGGTTTGTGGACTTTATTCACTGATGGCTCGTCTAATGTAAAAGGTGTAGCTTTAGGAATTGTCTTAGTACCACCTATGGGTGAAACTATTAGGCAAGTGTCACTCCATAACTTACAATGAACTAGAGTATGAAGCTGTGATTGCAGGTCTAGAATTGGCACGAGAACTTGGTATGAATCAAGTAGTGATCAAAAGTGATTCACAACTCGTGGTTAATCAAATTCTGGGGACTTACACGGCCAGGGACTCAACGATACAACAGTACTTGGAAAAGGTACGAGAACTAATAAAGCAATTCCAAACTTGGAATGTCATACAAATACCAAGGGATGAAAATGTTGAAGCAGATGCCTTGGCTAATCACGCATCCGCGGCAGATGTAGCAAATGATGCAAACGCCTTGTTTATACATTTATTCCACTCAGTTCTCGAACCTAATAAAAATAAGGTAAATTTTAATAATTTAACTTGGGATTGGAGGAACGAAATTGTTGCTTTTTTACAGCATGGTACCGTCCCTGATGATAAGAAAAAGCCTATGCGCTGCGAAAGAAGGTTGCTCGGTACTATTTAAAGCAAGGTAATTTATATCGGAAAATTTTCGGTGGCCCCTTACCAAGATGCCTTGGACCTTTGCAAACGGAGTATGTAATGAGAGAAATAAATGAAGGACATTGTGGGAAATGCAGGAGGAAGATCACTAGTGAGAACCTTGATTAGATTAGGGTACTATTGGCCAAAAATGGAAGAAGAAGCGGAGAGTTTCGTGGCTAAATGTAATAAATACCAGAGATACGACAACAATATGCACAGACCGGTAGAATTATTGCATCCAGTCATTGCACCGTGGCCATTTATGAAATGGGGGATGGATATAATAGGACCATTACCTCAAGCAAAAGGACAGGTAAAGTTTCTGCTCGTACTTACTGATTATTTCACTAAATGGTTGGAGGCAGGAGCATTTAAACAGGTGCGAGAAAAGGAGGTTAAGGATTTCGTTTGGCGAGATATCATCTGCCTATCTATAGTATCAAAAGAAATCGTATGTGACAATGGTCCTCAATTTATTGGAGCTCAAGTCACTGAGTTTTTTGACAGTTGGCAAATTAAGAGGATTACGTCTACACCATATCCTTCAGTGGGAAATGGGCAAGAAGAATCAACGAATAAAGTCATAATCAACAATTTAATGAAACGATTAGAGGAGTCAAAGGGTCACTGGCTTGAAGTGTTACCTGGAGTTTTATGGGCATATCGCACAACAACAAAAACGAGCACAGGAGAAATACCATTTTCTTTGGTTTATGAAGCTGAGGCATTAATCCCGGTTGAAATAGGAGAACCAAGCACAAGATTCTCACAAGCAACACAAGTATCTAATGATGAAGAGATGCGGGTCAATTTGGATTTATTGGAAGGCAGGAGAGAAGCCGCGTTAATAAGAATGGCAGCACAAAAACAAGTGATCGAACAATATTACAACAGGAAAGCTCGCCTGAGATACTTCAAAATTGGGGACTTCGTTCTTAAAAAGGTTTTTCAATCTACAAAGGCAGCCAACACAGGTAAATTAAGCCCGACCTGGGAAGGACCCTACAGAGTTCGTGATATTACAGAAAAGGAGCATATGAATTGAAAACAATGGACGGTAAAATGCTTCCTTCACATTGGAATGTTGTTCATTTGAAGAGATACTACTTCTAAGGACAAACTCACGATCAGGTATCACCATGTTAAATTTTTTTTTTTTTTGAATTGTTAAAATTTTACTAACGATATTAGATGATAGGCAAAACGCTAATCCGTACTAAATGATGAGTCACGACCTGTAAGGCAAAATGGAACAAACTAAAATTCCTGGCCCAGGGTTACAATTATTCTAATAGAAATATTAATGGGTTAAGCAGTCTTCATTTATAATCACATCCCTGATGTGAGCACGTGATTTTTGCCCTAAGCAAATTATTCCCAAAATGCAAACAAAATAATTTTTCTTTATTTTACAGTTTATTGTGTATTTTGTGTCATTTTTTGATAATTGTTGAATTTTGTGTTAATTGGTTATATTTTTATGTGA
This sequence comes from Nicotiana glauca, assembly GCA_026770625.1. Classification (NCBI taxonomy): domain Eukaryota; kingdom Viridiplantae; phylum Streptophyta; class Magnoliopsida; order Solanales; family Solanaceae; genus Nicotiana; species Nicotiana glauca. The sequence continues at coordinate 46,066 of MU759633.1, read as the reverse complement.
AAACAAAAATATGCATTTTACATTTAGGATATAAATTCATATTTTTAAGATTAATTAGGGGTCAATTTATTTTAGAACAAAATACAATGAAAATCACAAAAATACTTCACTTTCGCATTTTATTGTTTTAATCGTGAAATTGTCATAAAATAGTTTTAAAATTTTTTAGAAATTAGTTAGCTTAGTAAGGAATCAGTTTAGGCTTCATTTTAATTTTCTACAAAATACATAAAAAGTACAAAAAAAATGAAATAAATGAAAAGGAAACAAAAAGGAGAAAAGGCAAAAATCATTAAAAATCAAAGCTGCCCGAAATTGGGCCAATTTTTGCGGTCTCATGATAAGCCCAATCCTAAATATCACCCAAACTGACCCAGGCCCATTGCATTTCCTTTCAACCCAGTCCGCCTTTGAAAGAGTCCAAACGACGCCGTTTTAGAGAATGATCTCAATCGTTGCTTCTTCATCAGATGGTTGAGATTGTCCTAGGTTAAGACTATATAACTGTCTGACAGACCCTCCCCCACCCCAATCTTATTGCCCTCATTTCTCCATCTCCCAGAAACCTCCCATGAACCCTAATACCGCCGCCTTAAAATCCTCCGCCACCAGCGGCGGCGCCACCTCCAATCACTCCAAAAATAACACGGTAGCTCCCCTTCCTCTCCCTCATCATGAATCCCCACTTGAAATCCATCGAATCAAACTCAGGTGCTTCGAATATGCATTCGAAGCTCGGGTTCAAAATACAAAATCATCCAAACAAAGTCCAAATTGATACCAGGCAGTCTCCCCGTCTTCCCCTTCACCAATCCATGATCAATATCCGTCGAAGTTCACCAGGTCATCTCGGAGTTCGAATCTAGGGTTTGCGGTCAAAAGTTTTGAACTCCGGCCAAGGTTCAAGTAATTTTTAAACTATATTAGGCGTTTGTTCTTAGTGAAAACAAGCGCCTAATATCGTTTGAAGATCACTATCAAGTCCGGTCAAATAAGAAGCCAAAATCAGTGAGTCTTCTCAAATTTCTTTTTCTTTCTTTTATTTGTAAATTTTCTCTTTAGTGTTATGATTTTGTTTATCTTAGTACACCTTCTATTCTAGATTTAATTTTAGGGTTTGATTGTATTTTGTTATTTGATCACAATTATAAAATTCATGTTTTAGTTTAATTAGTTTAATTAGGTTAGTACTTTGTTCATCATTTAATTACTGATTCAATGTTTTTCAAATTTGGTTAATAATTGTTTTACTGTTTTAACTACTGATTTTAGTATTAATTCTATTTTTGTTTCAAGTTCTGTTTAGATATTGTTTGTTATGATTTTGCTTAAATTCAATAATTAGAGTTAGTTGCCTGGTTATAGCTGAAAAAATTGATATTTAGAGTTATTAACCTTAGTTAGTTGGTTTGGTTGGGTAAATAATTGCAGAGAGTTTAAAGGGTAAATTGGGCATATTAAAATGGCAGAAATCCTTAATTTTGTAATTGAGGAAGACAAATAAGGGTACAATAGACATTGACAACGGTATAAGAATAGGGTCGATGAAGGTAGAACCTTCTAGAACATTCCAATTAGGGTCTTAGTTTAAGTTTCTGCATTTGAAGTGCAGTAACTTGAACATCAAGTAAAAAATAAAGGGTTAAACAAGAGAAATCTGAAAATTAGAAAAGAGAAAAAGTGTGAAGAGATTCTAGAATATTCTGCCCCAATTTGTGCCTATAAAAAGGCAGCCTAATGCCTTAGAGAACAAGAGAGAGCCTCCAAATTCCCCCCAAAATCTCCCCTCAACTTCAGATTTAAAATTTAAATTTTTAAAACATTTTTCAAAAAATCCAAAAACAACAAAAATCTCCAGAAAACTAAAAAAAAAAATGAGAAAATCACTGTTCTATTGAAGTTCCTCACATAGTCATTGAGAATTCTGCAGATTTGGTCCTAATATTGTCTAGTTTTTCTCACATTTTAATAGTTTTTTGTCATTAAGTTTGAGGTTTATCGAAGTATTGTGATGCTGTTCAATTGATTTCACGTCTGCTAGTGTTGGATCAAGCTTCTCTTGCTTGTACACTGTTTTATTGAGTAGAGTCAAACTGAATTTCCTGGGTTCACTCGTTAAAACTGGGCTGTATGGTTGCTTCTGATTTCTGTTGCTGTTTTGTTGATCACTGGTTCTGTTTTTAAAATCATTCTTGGGTTGCTGCTGTTGTTTTCTCCATTGCTGACTTCTTCTCCTCTTAATTTCTGATTCCAGGTACATTTCTTCAATTATCCTGCTGTAACTTTGAACTTGAAGCTGAATTAAGAAGTTTTCATCAGATTTAAGCTCATTAAGATCGATTTTAATTCAATAGATGCTATTGAAATAGATGTAATTGATATTAGCAAGTTACTTTGTATTATGTAAAATATAGACAGTGAACTGTGATTAGAGCTAATCTTAAGGGCGAGTTAGACTATTTTGGATTTATAATGTGCTGTATGGGTTCTATTTTGGCATTTAGCTCATATGTTGGTTGTGAACGTTTTTGTATGTTAACTGTTAGCTAATTTGTTAAGAAGAAAATATCAGCTTAGGTTTGAGTATTTTAAATTCAAAAATCGTTAATGTCAATATTGCTGGATTTGTGATTAGGGTATAAGCATTTAAAGCAATGAAGTATACTTGATAAACAATCACTTTGCCTTAATTGATAGCTAAAATAAGGTGGCATAGATCAGTTTAATCGTGAACTGAAGCTGTTAATACAAGTAAAATTAGAATTAGGGAGAAAATTTTGATTTCATATCTGCTACTTGTTTCATTTTCTTCTGAAGAAGTCAATATGCAGTAATTGAGTTGAGAAGCATGTTTGATATTATATAGCTCAAATTCAGTAGCTGTGAGTTTAATAGATCAAGGCCTTGTAGTCTTATCCTTGAAGAATTGAGGCCTCAGGTTATTCAAAGCCCAAACGCATGACTAAATTTTCTTTTTTGTATGAAATGTGGGTTGTCTTCAAGCCCAATTTGCCAATGAAGTTATGGACTCAAAGGTAGTAATGCTTAATCAGTATTAATTAAATAGGATTTCTACTTTTATTTTTTTTTTTTAAAAAATAGAAAATATAGTTCACTTTAGGATTGACTTTTAAAAAATAAAAATGAGATGATCCTCGCCCAATAAAAAATGCAAAAGGTGGGGCCCTCAATAATTGCTATATAAAATTATTTAGAATTGGGGAGGATCGTTTAGCCAATTTCACGGTCTTCGCCAAAGATAATAAATGCGTAGTTGCTTTAGGCGCGAATGTTAATAATATTACCTTCCTAAATATGGGTGCACATTTATGTGACCCAAATCTAAATCTCAACGAAGTCGAAATGTGTCAAAAGCCTCGGGCGTACTAGTACGGCGTCGTTCGAGATGCATTTTCACGACGTTGCAATTCTTCTAAAATACATATATAAAAAGCGGATTACTAATAAAAGGCACATAGGGTAGAACATGTATTGAAATCAGATAAAATCAAATACAACAGTTGAGCGACCGTGCTAGAACCACGGAATCCGGGAATGCCTAACACCTTCTTCCGGGTTAACAGAATTCCTTATTCGGATTTCTAGTTCGCGGACTGTTAACAGAGTCAATATTTTCCTCGGTTCTGGATTCAATCGGTGACTTGAGACACCATTAATATCCCAAGTGGCGACTCTGAAATAAAAATAATAAATCTCGTTCTGATTGTCCTTTAAATGGAAAAAGTCCTTTTATTATACCCTTCACGGGGTGTAGTAGCGGAAAAAGGAGGTGTGATAGCTCTGGCGACTCTGCTGGGGACACAAACCCAGAACTTAAGTTCAGGGTTTAAGAATTCGAGCTCAGAATAATTGTTGTATTTGTTTATATCTGATTTTCTTACATGTTCATGCTTAAATGTGCTAAATGTTTACCGCTTTGATATTATTTGAACTGTAAATATAAACTGTGCTGAAAACCCTTCTCTTCTCACCTCCAGGGATGTGTTTACTGGTTGAGACTCGCTATTCTGTTAGTGTCATACTCTAAAATAAGAAAGAGGCAGGACAAGTTACTAAGCCGGACGATCCCGCGGGTCCCCGGTACGTAGCCCCCTCCTCGACTCGAGTTGTCCGCTCGGGTACACAGTCTAGAACATATAACCAAGTTTTGAACTTAGAATAGGGACGTTATTTGCATCACATATGACTTAGGGGACTCAACACAGAGGTTGGGTCCGTCTAGGACAGGTAACCAAATATGAAAAGACCACCATGATACATTTTACGTGTTGCATTTATTTGTCTCGGGCCTGCATGCTGACCGGTTTTAAAAAAGAAAATTTTTGAAATAAAAAAAGAGAAAAAGAGAAAAATAGTAGAAATTGTTTAGTTTTAGAAGAACCAATGTCCAAATACTGTCGAAACTCTGTTGAAATTTCGGAAAGGTTTTGGTTTTAATAATTCGTTTTACTCAAAGCAAAGGAAAAATATAAAAGAGTTTTGTTTTGGGTTGTTGAAAATAAATAATAAAAAAAAAAGTCGTTATTTTGTCTTGTTTTCAAAAAATTAAAAAATATATAGTTTGTTTTGCCAATAAAAATGAAAATGAAATTTTTTTTGCTTTGACATAGTTTTGTTGTTTGATTTTTGTCAAAAAATAGAAATGAAAAAATGGTCTATTTTAAAATAGTTTGTTAATTTGCCCGAACTACGCTGGTTTGATTCTCACCACGTGTGAGATACGTAGGCAACCCTTGACGGGTCCAACCACCCCTTTTGCAAAAAAAGCCAAAAAATATAAAATTTTAATTTTTTATCCAATAAATCGGGTGATGCCATTCTTATTTAAAATAAGTCGAATGTCCTTCAAAAGGACGCCGGAAGGCCATTTTGCAATAACAGCTGCCCTGAGTAAATTTTTTTTAATTTGTGGACACGGCCTTTAAATCTTCTCTTTTAAATGCTGAAAGGCCGTATCAAAAAAATCGGACTTTATTTTGGAAAATATAATTGAGAAAATAATATATATATAGTGTCTTTTTCTTTTAAGTCATAATAAGTGATTAAATCACCTTAATAAATGTGCAGGATGAGCACGAATCAAAATGAACCTTTCTCAATCATGAACAAGATCCCTTTGGAGTTA
>MU759633.1:5365-30321 GCA_026770625.1 Nicotiana glauca | reverse complement strand
CCAAAAAGATTCTTCGAGCAGGATATTATTGGCTCACTATGGAATGAGACTGTATTAGTTTCGTACGCAAGTGTCATCAGTGTCAAGTACATGGAGATTTGATTCATTCTCCTCCATCTGAGTTACACGCAATGTCGGCACCATGGCCCTTCGTTGCTTGAGGAATGGACATCACTGGGCCAATCGAGCCAGCAGCATCTAATGGGCACAGGTTTATTCTGGTAGCCATTGATTATTTTACTAAGTGGGTTGAGGCGAAAACTTTCAAAGCAGTGACCAAGAAGGCAGTGGTCGATTTTGTCCATTCAAATATCATTTGCCGGTTCGGAATTCTGAAGGTGATTATCACAGATAATGGTGCCAATCTCAACATTTATCTGATGGCGGAGACATGTCAGAAGTTTAAAATCACATACCGCAATTCCATACCATATCGTCCTAAGGCGAATGGAGCAGTCGAGGCAGCTAATAAAAACATCAACAAAATACTTTGGAAAATGGTGGAAGGATCCAGGAAGTGGCACGAGAAATTACCCTTTGCTTTACTAGGACATCACACTATTGTTCGTACTTCGGTAGGGGCGACTCCTTATTCATTGGTGTACGGTACGGAGGCAGTGATACCTGCAAAGGTTGAAATACCCTCCCTACGGATTATTGCGGAGGCGGAAATTGATGATGATGAATGGGTCAAAGCTCGTTTAGAACAATTGAGCTTTATTGATGAAAAGAGATTGGCAGCTGTATGTCATGGATAGTTATACCAACAGAGAATGGCAAGAGCTTATAACAAGAAAGTGCGTCCGTGAAAATTTGAAGTCGGGCAATTTCTATTGAGGCGCATCTTACCCCACTGGGCTGGAGCAAAAGGAAAGTTCACTCCTAACTGGCAGGGGCCATTTGTTGTAACACGAGTGTTGTCTCATGGTGCATTGTGTCTAACAGATGTGGAAGGGAAATGTGTAGAAATGGCTATCAATTCTGATGCAGTCAAGATATATTATGTATGATTTCTTTATCTTTATGTATCTGATTGTATTTGACATGTTTTGAGATTGAAATGAAGAAGGTATTTTGTTCTGCTATCCAAACACTTTATCCTTTATTATCCCTTTGAGACTTATTATTATATTTTCTTTCTTATCCCTCTTTCGGAATCAACAACAAAATTCGCGGATCAAACAAGAAAAGAAAAGGAGAAGAAGAAAAGAGAAAAGAAAAGAAAAAAAGAGAAAGAAAAAAGAAAAAGAAAAAGAAAAGGAGAAAAGAAAAACAAAAGAAAAAAAAGAAAGAAAGAAAAGAAAAGAAAGAAAAGAAAAAGAAAGAAAAGAAAAGAAAAGAAGAAAAGAAGAAAAGAAGAAAAGAAAGAAGAAGAATGGAAGGAAGGAAACATCGCAACAATAAAGCGATTTTATTACCTGAACTATGTTTGACTTGATCCCGAAAGGGTACGTAGCAGCCTCACTGAGGTTCAGTCACAACCGAAGAAAAATCCAAGAATTCCCATAAATGAAACTGGGGCAGAAGTTATGATTGTTGTGAAAGATATGATTCCGAAAGTTGTAATTTTTGAACCCACATTGAAATATTTTGAGCCTTTATACCCTTCTTTCTAAACCCATCCAAAAGCCATATTACGGTCCAAAGAAAGACCTTCTGATAAATTTTAAGAAATGTCAATACAAGCAGGTAAGGTGATTCATGTTGTGGACAACACTCTGGTACCAAAAGATGGGAAAATTGAAAATAAGAGAGTCTTATTGGTGAAAACCCTCACGGGCACCGTAAGGCGATGTGAGCGGAGAGAAATGAAATTAGAGAGTCTTATTGGTGAAAACCCTCACAGGCACCGTAAGGCGAAGTGAGCTTGAGAGATATTAAAATGAGAGAGTCTTATTGGTGAAAACCCTTACGGGCACCGTAAGTCGATAGTGAGTTTTTCAGATAGACAGATAAAATAAGTCTGTGGTTGAAAGGTGTTTGAAACATGGCAAAGCAAGCGAGGTTTGGGTTTTTCGGTGAAAGTCGAGTTGTGAAAGTATGGAATAGCAAATGTGGCAATTGACAGTTGACTGGTTGGACAGACTAGGCTGGTTAATGCAAAATGCATGGCACGTTCAATTGAATCAGCCTTTCCACTCAGATAAGTCCTATCCACTTTCTCCTTCGGAGTCTTTCTATCCTCAAAATCTTCAAGGTCATTGCATTTCATTTTTCTTAAAGTCTGTCTAGAAGATGTTTCAGTCAAAACTAACTACCAGATTCCCAGTTGTATGGCACAACGAGATCGGGACATATAAAATGAAAAGTAAAACACGAAGGACCAATGAAAATCCCATCAAAAGGGCAATCAGATAATTGGATGGAGAATCAAAAGTTTCACAAAAAGGGAACAGAAACACCAAGACAATAGCATGAGGCAAAACATTTGGGTCATCAGGATCAAAGGGTTTGAAAGTTAGCCGGGAAATCATGGCAAGTCAAAGCAAGTCGAAACAAATTCGGAAGCGGGAGCATGGCCAACAAGAATGCCAGCAGCTAACCACCATTTTTATATTAACAAATCTTTCTTTGATTAAAACACGGGCTGAAAGAATTTTTCTTTGCAAGCAGGAGCCCACTTGAAGAACAGAGGGAATATTTTTCTTTCAAAATCAGCAAGCAGGAGCCTACCTAAAGAACAAAGGGAATATTTTCTTTCAAAATCAGCAAGCAGGAGCCCACCTGAAGAACAAAGGGAATATTTTTCTTTCAAAATCAGCAAGCAGGAGCCCACCTGAAGAACAAAGGGAATACATTTTCAAGCATCACGAGCAGGAACCCACCTGAAGAACAAGGGAATATCTTTTCAAATCCAGCAAGCAGGCATCCACCTGGAAAATAAAGGATGTACAATCCAAATTTTAGCTTTTAATTTTAATATCTGATAACACGATATGCCCAGTCACCAAACTGGGGTAGAAAATTTTCTTTGTTTGTCTATTTTCTCGCAAGCAGGAGCCCACCTGGAAAACAAAGGAATACATTTTCAAGCATCGCGAGCAGTAACCCACCTGAAGAACAAGGGAATATCTTTTCAAATGCAGCAAGCAGGCACCCACCTTGAAAACAAGGGAAGTACAATCCAAATTTTAGCTTTTAATTTTAATATCTGATAACACGATATGCCCAGTCACCATACTGGGGCAGAAAATTTTCTTTGTTTGTCTATTTTCTCGCAAGCAGGAGCCCACCTGGAAAACAAGGGAATACATTTTCAAGCATCGTGAGCAGGAACCCACTTGAAGAACAAGGGAATATCTTTTAAAATGCAGCAAACAGGCACCCACCTGGAAAACAAGGGAAGTACAATCCAAATTTTAGCTTTTAATTTTAATATCTGATAACACGATATGCCCAGGCACCATACTGGGGCAGAAAATTTTCTATGTTTGTCTTTTTTCTCGCAAGCAGGAGCCCACCTGGAAAACAAGGGAATACATTTTCAAGCATCGCAAGCAGGAACCCACCTGAAGAACAAGGGAATATCTTTTCAAATGCAGCAAGCAGGAGCCCACCTGAAGGACAAGGGAATACCTTCTCCAGTAACCGCAAGCAGGAGTCCACCTGAAGAATGGACACATATTTCAAATCATAGTAGTCAAGCAACATCAGGAGGAATGGCAAAACGTCGCCAAGGCAGCAACAAGAATTCCATTGGAAGAGCACAAGATACAAGTTCAAGGCAACACAAGAGCAAGTTTGAAGGCATAAGATAGGATTTCTTGTAACTCATAGAGCATAGCTTAGGCTAGCTTCTTTTTATCTTGACATGGTGTAATAAGGAGGTCAGCAAGCAGTAACAGCAGCAACAGCAGTTAAATCACAGCCCCTGGTAGTCCCAGCTACTAGACACTCCTGAACTACACTGACCTGATTCCTGTTTAGCCCAGTATATGTAGGCAATCTTTGAAGCAGGGTGCGGTCAAACTTTTCAAAAATGCTTCACACGGAATATGCGAATGGGCAAAAATCCCACATATCCGCTCACTTGTCTTTGCACGAAAACTCTTCGTGTTTACGAGCAAAGAGGGGCAGTTGTGAGCACGTGATTTTTTTCCCTAAGTAAATTATTCCCAAAATTCAAACAAAAAGATTTTTCTTTATTTTACAATTTGTTGTGTATTTTGTGTCATTTTTTGATAATTGTTTAATTTTGTGTTAATTGGTTATATTTTTATGCGAAAACTAAAATATGCATTTTGCATTTAGGATATAATTTCATATTTTTAGGATTAATTAGGGGTCAATTTATTTTAGAACAAAATACAATGAAAATAAAAAAAATACTTCACTTTCGCATTTTATTGTTTTAATTGTGAAAGTATAATAGAATAGTTTTAAATAATTTTAGAAGTTAATTAGCTTAGTAAGGAATCAGTTTAGGCTTTATTTTAATTTTCTACAAAATACATAAAAAATACAAAAAAATGAAATAAATGAAAAGTAAACAAAAAGGAGAAAAGGAAAAAATCATTAAAAATCAAAGCTACCCGAAATTGCGCAAATTTTTGTGGTCTCATGATAAGCCCAATCCTAAATATTACCCAAACTGACCCAGGCCCATAGCATTTCCTTTCAACCCGGTCCGCCTCTGAAAGAGTCCAAACGCGCCGTTTTAGAGAATGATCTCAACCATTGCTTCTTGATCAGACGGTTGAGATTGTCCTAGGTTAAGACTATATAACTGTCCGACAGACCCCCCCACCCCAATCTCATCGCCTCGTCTCTCCATCTCCCAGAAACCTCCCATGAACCCTAATCCCGCCGCCTTAAAATCCTCCGCCACCAGCGGCGGCGGCGCCTCCAATCACTCCAAAAATAACACGGTAGCTCCCCTTCCTCTCCCTCGTCATGAATCCCCATTTGAAATCCATCGAATCAAATTCAGGTGCTTCGAATATGCATTCAAAGCTCGGGTTCAAAACAAAATATCATCCAAACAAAGTCCAAATTGATACTAGGCAGTCTCCCCATCTTCCCCTTCACCAATCCATGGTCAATTTCCGTCGAAGTTTCCCAGGTCATCTCGGAGTTCGAATCTAGTGTTTGCAGTCAAAAGCTTTGAACTCCGGCCAAGGTTCAAGTAATTTTTAAACTATATTAGTCGTTTGTTCTTAGTGAAAACAAGCGCCTAAATCGTTTGAAGATCACTATCAAGTCCGATCAAATAAGAAGCCAAAATCAGTGAGTCTTCTCGAATTTCTTTTTCTTTCTTTTATCTGTAAATTTTCTCTTTAGTGTTATGATTTTGTTTATCTTAGTACACCTTCTATTCTAGATTTAATTTTAGGGTTTGATTGTTTGATTGCATTTTGTTATTTGATCACAATTATAAAATTCATGTTTTAGTTTAATTAGTTTAATTAGGTTAGTACTTTGATCATCATTTAATTACTGATTCAACCTTTTTCAAATTTGGTTGATAATTGTTTTACTGTTTTATTTACTGATTTTAGTATTAATTCTATTTTTTGTTTCAAGTTCTGTTTAGATATTGTTTGTTATGATTTTTCTTAAATTCAATAATTAGAATTAGTTGCCCGATTATAGCTGAATAAATTAATATTTAGAGTTATTAACCTTAGTTAGTTGGTTTGGTTGGGTAAGTAATAGCAGAGAGTTTAAAGGGTAAATTGGGCATATGAAAATGGCAGAAATCCTTAATTTTGTAATTGAGGAAGGCAAATAAGGGTACAATAGACATTGACAATGGCATAGGAATAGGGTAGATGAAGGTAGAACCTTCTAGAACATTCCAATTAGGGTCTTAGTGTAAGTTTCTGCATTTGAAGTGCAGTAACTTGAACATCAAGTAAAAAATAAAGGGTTAAACAGGAGAAATCTGAAAATTAGAAAATAAAAAAAGTGTGAAGAGATTCTAGAATATTCTGCCCCAATTTGTGCCTATAAAAAGGCACCCTAATGCCTTAGAGAACAAGAGAGAGCCTCCAAATTCCCCCCAAAATCTCCCCTCAACTTCAGATTTAAAATTCAAAATTTTAAAACTTTTTTCAAAAAATCCAAAAATAACAAAAATCTCCAGAAAACTACAAAAAATGAGAAAATCGTTGTTCTATTGAAGTTCCTCACTTAGTCATTGAGAATTCTGCAGATTTGGTCCTAATATTGGCTAGTTTTTCTCACATTTTAATAGTTTTTTTTCACTAAGTTTGAGGTTTATCGAAGTATTGTGATGCTGTTCAATTGATTTCACGTCTGCCGATGCTGGATCAAGCTTCTCTTGCTTGTATACTGTTTTATTGAGTAGAGTCAAATTGAATTTCCTGGGTTCACTCATTAAAATTGGGCTGTGTGGTTGCTTCTGATTTCTGTTGCTGTTGTGTTGATCACTGGTTCTGTTTTTAAAATCATTCTTGGGTTGCTGCTGTTGTTTTCTCCATTGCTGACTTCTTCTCCTCTTAATTTCTAATTCCAGTTACATTTCTTCAATTATCCATCTGTAACTTTGAACTTGAAGCTGAAATAAGAAGTTTTCATCAGATTTAAGCTCATTAAGATCGCTTTTAATTCAATAGATGCTATTGAAATAGATGTAATTGATATTAGCAAGTTACTTTGTATTATGTAAAATATAGACAGTGAACTGTGATTAGGGCTAATCTTAAGGGTGAGTTAGACTATTTTGGATTTATAATGTGCTGTATGGGTTCTATTTTGGCATTTAGCTCATATGTTGGTTGTGAACGTTTTTGTATGTTAATTGTTAGCTAATTTGTTAAGAAGAAAATATCAGCTTAGGTTTGAGTATTTTAAATTCAAAAATCGTTAATGTCAATATTGCTGGATTTGTGATTAGGGTATAAGCATTTAAAGCAATGAAGTATACTTGATAAACAATCACTTTGCCTTAATTGATAGCTAAAATAAGGTGGCATAGATCAGTTTAATCGTGAACTGAAGCTGTTAATACAAGTAAAATTAGAATTAGGGAGAAAATTTTGATTTCATATCTGCTACTTGTTTCATTTTCTTCTGAAGAAGTCAATATGCAGTAATTGAATTGAGAAGCATGTTTGATATGATATAGCTCAAATTCAGTAGCTGTGAGTTTAATAGATCAAGGCTTTGTAGTCTTATCACTGAAGAATTGAGGCCTCAGGTTATTCAAAGCCCAAACGCATGACTAAATTTTTTTTTGTATGAAATGTGGGCTGTCTTCAAGCCTAATTTGCCGATGAAGTTATGGACTCAAAGGTAGTAATGCTTAATCAGTATTAATTAAATAGGATTTCTACTTTTATATTTTTTTAAAAAAATAGGAAATATAGTTCACTTTAGGATTGACTTTTAAAAAATAAAAATGAGATGAGCCTCGCCCAATAAAAATGCAAAAGGCGGGGCCCTCAATAATTGCTATATAAAATTATTTAGAATTCGGGAGGATCGTTTAGCCAATTTCATGGTCTTCCCCAAAGATAATAAATGCGTAGTCGCTTTAGGCGCGAATGTTAATAATATTACCTTCCTAAATATGGGTGCACATTTATGTGACCCAAGAGTCACAAATTATCCCAAATAGAAGCANCATGATGTATGGAGCTGAGTGTTGGCCTGTTAAGAACTCACATATCCAAAAGATAAAAGTAGCTGAAATGAGGATATTAAGGTAGATGTGTGGGCACACTAGAAAGGATAAGATTAGGAATGATAGCATTCGAGAGAAGGTGCACGTGGCCCCTATTGACGACAAGATGCGGGAAGCGAGGCTCAGATGGTTCGGTCATGTACAGAGGATAAGCCTAGATGCTCCAGTAAGGAGGTGTGAGCGGCTGGTCGTGGAAGGCATGAGAAGAGGCAGAGGGCAGCCTAAGAAGTATTGGGGAGAGGTGATCAGGCAGGATATGGCGAGGCTTCAGATTTCCGAAAACATGGCACTTGATAGGAAGTTATGGAAGTCGCGTATTTCAGTTGTAGGCTAGGAGGTAGTGGACTAGTTCGGTGGGTTTTTGTCTAAGATAGCTAGGGGCAATGTCGAGTTTTACTATTTTCTATTTTCGATGTAGGATCGATTTACAAACCATCGTTTCTGCTTTGAATTATTATTATTATTATTTTTCTTTTCCTGCTTTCTATGTTCCTTTTACCGTATGATTTCCGCGGTGAATCTAATACTCTCTTCTTTTGTCTTTTTTGTCTTTTTTATTATATTGAGCCGAGGGTCTTTCGGAAACAGCCTCTCTGCCCCCTTGGGGTAGGGATAAGGTCTGCGTACACACTACCCTCCCCAGATCCCACTTGTGGGATTTTACTGGGTTGTTGTTGTTGTTGTTATTTATGTGACCCAAATCTAAATCTCAACGAAGTCAAAATATGTCAAAAGCCACGGGCGTACTGGTACGGCGTGGTTCGAGATGCATTTTCATGACGTTGCAATTCTTCTAAAATACATATATAAAAAGCGGATTACTAATAAAAGGCACATAGGGTAGAACATGTATTGAAATCAGATAAAATCAAATAAAACAGTTGAGCGACCGCGCTAGAACCACAGAATCCGGGAATGCCTAACACCTTCTCCTGGGTTAACAGAATTCCTTATTCGGATTTCTGGTTTGCGGACTGTTAACAGAGTCAATATTTTTCTCGGTTCGGGATTCAATCGGTGACTTGGGACACCATTAATCTCCCAAGTAGTGACTCTGAAATAAAAATAATAAATCCCGTTCCGATTGTCCTTTAAATGGAAAAATTCCTTTTATTATACCCTTCACGGGGTGTAGTAGCGAAAAAAGGAGGTGTGACACCTGAGTCCCGTATGTATTTCCTTTTTAGGAAAAGGACCAAGTAAAAGAGACTATCAAGTGCTCGAGGCTTCATACTTCAACACTCAAACACTTGGGGGACTACATAGCATACACAGTCACGTGTATAAAAAGGCAAAGAAATTGAGAAAAAATCAAGCCTAGAAAAGTCAAGTGCGAAGTGAAAGTTACGAAGTCATGGCATCCATCATAGTATTCTTTCCCATGAGAACAATGGAGTTATCTCTCAAACCCTTCCTAATGTTTTGGAACTAAGGGAATCCATTACATCTCAAAACGGTTAGGGTAAAGACTATGTACTAAAACAGGTTACAAGGAAAAATCCTGTATCAATTGTTCTTCTTTTGTAAAAATCTATTACAAGAAAAAAAGTTACCAAAACGTTCTAGATTTAATTCAAATACATGTAAAGTATTATTCAAAACTTGTCAAGGTTCAGAAATAAAAACTTGTCAAAGTTATTTCAGAGAAACAAGTGTGTTCCTATCTCTTTTATCGAAAGATAATACCATTATGAAGTTGAGACGTCTTCTTCATTAAGTGTCAAAATAAAAAAGGGCCCTCTTTTATAAAACTCATGTTATTTAGTCATGAGATTAATAGAAGAATTTTCAAACAACAAAAATGTAAACTATTCTTTAAGTCCTTGAAAATAAAAGGCAAGAATAGAACAGACAGAAGTTTAATGATAATAAGAACTTCTTAATAATTAAAACTAAAGACTAAGTATAAACTTAGTCATCGAACTGCTCATACAATACCCCATGACAAGACTTGAGGACTTGTAGTTCTAAAATCAACCCTTAACTGATAACCAAAGGTTTGATTACAAAAAATATCAGAAGAATCCAAGAAATTTAAACATAGTTTTCCAAATAGGTACCTGCAAAAAGGGAATTTAAAGCAAATGTAAATCTTTTCACTAAGGAGAAAGACTGAAGAGGGATTATCAGCGGGCTCAACTGGAACAACATCGTCAACAGATGAGGGTTGATCTTCAATCATAGCAGTTGGAGCATCAACAGAAGAGGTCTCAACTTGACTTGCAACAAGAGGCACGATTGAGCTTGAAGAAGGTGTGACACCTGTGGCAATTTCAACAGTCATAGGGACTTTAACTGTGGAAGTATCAGCCAAAGAAGTTTCAATCACGGGAGCTTCAACTTCAGGAGATGAAAAATCTTATGGTTGTTGAGCTCGTTTAATGGTCTCATATACCTTAGCTAATTCTGATTCCAGGTTGAAACCTTCTTGGCCCATTTCCACTAAGGTGTCATGATGAGAATTTAAGAAAGCCCAACTTACCTAAACAGCATATTTCCCTTCAAGAAGTTCATAATCTTTCTCCCAAGCAACGACTTCATTCTTAAGTTCTTCGTTCTTAGCTAAAACAGAATATAAGATGATTGAAGGGTAACATGGGAGCTCTCTAAGGCACATACCTTGTCCATAGAAACTCGAAGTTCCTCTTGTGCCTGTGAAAGGTTTTGCACAAGCTCCCTAGCAAAAACTTCTTTCTTAACCAACAAAGACTTTAGAGCCCTATTTTCCTCGTTGGCATTGGATAACTGTTCTGAAAAGGAGGATTCTAGACGTTCTTTTTCCTTCTCAGCTTGGCTTGAGGAAAACTTAATCACCACCAGCTCTGAGGTTAATGCTTGAACTTGTTGTTCTAAGGTATTTTTTCTCTCCTGTAAATCCTCCATGTCAATTTGGGCACCTTCAAACTGGTCATTCCAGTTGTTTGCCTCCAACTGAGAGCCACGGGCAACCTCTTCTGCATCATGGGTAGCCTTCTCCAAATCACGTGCCAACTTTTCCAAGAGGGAGATTCGGTTCATTAGCTCAGTACCAATAAGATTGGCCTACATAAACAAAAAAGAGGAGAGGTCAGAATTTCAAAGTCGGAAGTTTTTATAAATAAAAGGGAAGGAAAATACCTTTAGAGTAGCACCACTATATAATTCATGAGGGACAGGTTACTATGGCTTTCAAGTTTAGCTTTCTCAATGGAGACCTTGGCCGGACTTTCTCAAAAGGCTATTGTTGGCAGGAACCTCAATGGTTACGCTCCTCATAGCAGCACCCCTACTTGAAGAGCCCACCTCCATATGGTGAACAATGGGGGGAGGAATTGCTGAAGGAGAAGCGGTGGAAGGAGTAAAAATAGTGGAGGAAGGGGCAGAAGTAATAGTTGATGAAGGTAAAGAAGCAATCACAGGTACAGAAGATGAAAAAGAAGACAAAGGAAGTTCATCTAGAACAGGTCCTAAGGCTCTACTACCAAAACCACTAGCAAAAAGTTGATTTATTGACTCACGAGTGTTGTGAGGTGAAACATCATCATTAGGGATGATAGCAAGAATAATAACAGGCTCAAAAAGAGATAGGTGAGGGGAGACTTCAGCGTCATCTTCAGAAACGATACATCTCCTGGCTCGTGGTCTTGACACCAAAGATCCCTCGTCTTCCTCCTCTGAATCGTCTTACAGATCCTAAGAATATATCTTGGGCTGAAGAGGTACGAGTACCTAAAGAGTCACGAGATGCCATGACGACCTCTGTAGTAACTCCTCGAATAGCAAATCCTGATAAAAAGAAGGATAAAAGTTAGAACAACGAAAATATTTATATGAAGACAAGGTGAAAATAGAAACCCTTACCATAAGTTTTTACTTTCCAAACGTAACGGTTAGAAAGAGTTTTCCATGACCTACCATCCATTGGGGAAATCTTCAGCAATTTTTCTACCCAACCACGGAAGTTGGGCAGATGCTCCACAACACCCATGGTTGCTGAAAAGAAAAATAAGTAATATTAGGAAAAGTAAGTAATCTTCGAAAGAAAAAAGGCATGAGGAATATTTAATACTTACGTGCAAAGTTCCACTTCTCAGGGAAGGGAACGTTATTTTCACCCACTATACCAGCAGTGGGGACAGTAACAAATTGGGCATACCAGCCACGGTTGATAAAGCCAAACTATGCCTTATAAAAAGACACGCGAATATTGCAAATATAATTTGAGTAATTCTGCCCAGAGTTAAACCACAGGGAATTAACCTACCAATTACTTTTGTCGGACTCCCCAAACTTTGTGACTAACAATTTATGATATTTCTAACAACTAAAACTGAAAATAAATAAACAACTGAAAATTAACTATGCTTCATGTGTAAATAATCGGAATAAGGTCTAAGGTAGTGGTTTCCCCTGTTATTGATTTCCTTGGTTGAATATGTTTTATAACTGAGACTTAGTTGTCTCTATCAATCATGAACGCTCCAACTATCATAAATCTTTCTCAAGCAATTATGATAATTTACTAGACGCACTCTCTCAAGCTACGCTAGCTAGATTCTCATTACAGTTCACTTAGATTGCACCCGAGGTATGGTTATCTCTAATACAACCTCCAAACCCTCGATTATGACTCTCGTCTATACTCTGGGAGTGATATTGTTCAAACAACTACCTAAATATGCACTCTCTCTCAAGTAGATACATACTAAATAGGGACGGATAATTAAGGGACCTTTCAATTAACCACCATCAAAACGTAGATGAACAAATAAAGATTAACATCCAATTCAAAACTATATTAATATAACAACCAAGTCATCCCCAACGAGTTTCATCAAAACCTTAGATTAAAGTATTTAGCTACTTATAACAACGATAAAAACTACAAAAGAATTCATAGTCATTGATAGAAGAACAAGTAGGGAGATAAAATTGATTTCCAAGTTGCCTCCTTGCCTATCTTGCTTCTTCTAAAAAAAACTCGTACTCTCTCTCTATTGGATTTGTTAAACCTTTTATAGTTTGTGTGGATTTGCCTGAACTTCCGAAATTGCCCTTTTTAAAACTCTGTTTCCGCCACTGGACTAGCGCGGGCGTGCTAATGCCCATTCTAGTTGGGTTTCCTTCTATTTTGGACTGTTGGACTAGCGTGGGCGCGCTAAGGTCGCGCTAATGCCCGCGCTAGTTGGGTTTTCCACTAGTTTGGTGCTTTTGTTCCAATTTTCGTCCCTTCACTCCAATTTTTGCCCGGATCACCATCATAAGCCCTCATTTGATTATTGAACTCCTGTGAAACATCAAAGTCACCATTAGAGCCAATGTTTACATTATTTACACACTTACAACAGTAAAACATCTTTAAGTTAGAGCCCAAACATAGTCCAAACTATACAATTTAGACTATTATCAACTACAACGTACAAGGTTTCTTTTCTAAGATTTACCCTTAACAACTCACACCATGAACATTTTACAAAATTTGCAACTAGTAGTGAGCATCCTTTCCTCAAGAATCAAATCTGTCGTACCATGCATATTCATACTTACTCAAGCCACTCTATACAAGAGTCAAGACTTACTTTTACATTGTGAATCACATGCCCTCAATTCACACAAGAGAGTAGTTCCACATACAATGATATTTAGGACAACTAGGAATTAAGATAGAAAGAAAAATTCGCTCGCTCTCAACAAGAACATTCACATGCCACAAAAATATACCATAGGCTTGCCCGTAGTGTAGTACTCTGCTAATCAAGCCCCACTCAATCTAATATCAATAGGACTTTATTTGGTTGTAATGTAAGCTAAGGAATAGGTAGGATATATTTGGATATAGTGACTAACCTCCCTAAGTACTTTTAATACAATTACATTAAACTTCAAGAGCATTATTTTGTCAGCCAACACTCCACCACATTTATTTAAACATCCCCGTACATTAGGTGTGATTTTGTACAAGCTACCACTTATCAATCACTCTATAATATATTATTCTATTTTTTTTCTTTTTTTTTCGTGGTGCTTCTCCTTTTATGCTTCAACATTCTACACCTTTTCTTTATTTCAATGGTTCCACTAAAAAACCACACCACCACCCCCACACTTTTGCTTTTTACATATTTTTAATACCATTATAGTGCATAGTGAGAGGAAGAACGGTTCAAAAAGTAGGCTATTCAAACAATTGGGTACGGTTTGCAATGTCATTGCCAAAGAAACAGGCTTATAAGCTCAACGGGATTAACTAAGATGTAATGTATTCATGTGGGTTTACTTTATATGTCTGGCTCAACAAAGAAATGCCTATATCCTTTTTAAAACTGAATGAAGCTACTATTTCGTTTCGCAAACACACAGGGCAAGTTCTAGGCACCAAATGTAAAGCATCGAACACAGTAATACTTACACACACATGGCACATGACTCACTCCGAATTAGTTCATCAAGACATTCTCTTTTTGAGTGTTCAAGTTAGGTACAAACATATAATTTTTAAGGCACTTTACAAGATTAAACCCTTGAAGCTAAACGTTACACTCTAGTGTCTATCGAGTACAGGTGTAGAAACGCTAAGGGTTTTTCATTCGATTTCTAGCTTGTATCCCATTAATTCTAACCTAAAACAAAAAAAAACTACCTATACCCGCTTCAAGATAAACCCTTGGAAAAGAACCGAGGCCCAAAGAAAAATAAAGGGGGTGTTGTTACATTGCCTACAATTAAAATGAAAAATCTTTTTGTATTTTCTATAGACTAACTTCCCTCAAGAAAATTGTCTAAGGGATCCATCATCAGGAAGAGTATCTATATTCCATTTTTTTCGACTTAGTCTCTCAAGAACCCCGTTGAAAGAGATCCGTCATTGGGACAAGTCACTTACTATTTTTATCTACCTAATGACTATTGTTCTAACACCAACACAATCAAAACAATACAAAACAACAAAATAAAAAAAGAAAAATAGTTAAGTGATACAATTACACACATACAATGAAGTATCCCTATCCCCACCCCACACTTAATTTAAGGATATGTCCTCATGGCCAATTAAATCAAGAGAAGGGAAAGGGAACTTCCCTGACTGCTCAATCTTGGACGGAGACAGAGCCGGCATCAACATTGCACGCCCGACCCAATGCACGGAGCCAACCCATGATATGTTTTTCAGGTTTCTTCTGCTGGATAGCTATTTCATCAACACGGGTCCCTAGGTCAGTCACTGAGGTCCGTATTTCAACTATCTTCTGCTCCATGCGGTCTAACCGCTGTCCCCGACTAGCCCTAGACAGGCCCGCAACATCATCAGCTTGTGGTTGAGCTGGCTGCTCATCACCTCTGATCTCCTCAGCATCAGCTACCTGTTGTTATTGTTCCTCCTCCTCCGCGTCATCACCATCATCAAATTCATGGCCAATCAATTCCTCAGCAGGTACCACTTGTCACACCTCCTTTTTACCTGCACCCCTAAGAGGGTACAATAAAGGGAGTTTTTCCGATTAAAGGGCAATAGAAACGTGATTCATTTATTGAGCTTTAGAGTCGCCACTTGGGAGATTTATGGTGTGCCAAGTCATTGGTTTGAATCCCGGATCGAGGAAAAGGCTTGACTCTGTTTAACAGTCTGCGAACCAAAAATTCGGATAAGGAATTTTGTTAACCCGGGAGAAGGTGTTAGGCATTCCCGAGTTCTGTGGTTCTAGCACGGTCGCTTAACTGTTATATCCGGCTTAATTATCTGATTTTAATACATTTTGAACCTATGTACAATTTTAAACCTTTTACCGCTTTTAATTAATAATATTTTTTAAGAGAATTGCAACGTCGCTAAAACACGACTCGAACGACGTCACATAAATGCACCCGTAGTTTTTGGCATATTTTAACAACGTTGAGATTTGGATTTGGGTCACATAAATGTGCACCGATTTTAAGAAGGTAAAATTATTAAATAACGCGCCTAAAGCAACTACGTATTACTAACTTTGCAGGAAGCCATGGAAATTTGCTACCCGGATTCTAAGTGTGTGTGTGTGTATATATATATTTTTTTTAAAGAAGTGATTAATGATGGACATAAAATGTTCAATTGACTATTATGGAACATCTCCGATCCAGTCTAATTATGGCGTTTCTAAATTGATCTACGAGGGCCGTTTATTGTGAAGAACCTAATTGAAAATTATGGAATTTACTACTAGTTTATATAATCCTGATCCTACTAAATAATAATAAAAACCAATTGATGAGAAGGACCTTATTTATAAGGCCCAACACTAGCTATCTTCCAAGCCAAAGCCCAACATCCTACTTATGGGAAAAAAACATGTTGGACCTCCAAAGGCCTGGCTTAAATGCCACAAACAAACCTAATTTGAAACAACAAAAATTGGAGTGCAGGAGCCTAGGCTCGAGGTCTTGGGAGCCCAGTTACAAGCATCCGGCGGCTAATATTGGGCCTGGGGTCCAAGTGAACCCAGTTATAATGAGATGGAATTGAACTTCAAAATAACAGTACATAAAGAATAGCTCAGGAGGCCCATATTCCTAGACATTTATTATTGCAAGACCAAACCATTACTGAAGGCTGAAATTCTGATTAGAGTTCAACTTCTAAAATATTCAAACTATGATCACACTCACATCTTGACTACTCCAAGCACAAGAGCTAAACCCAGGCGAGACACACCAATTGCTAACCCTTTTCATGCTTTGAATCCACTTCTAATTGTCCTGAATTAATTGTTTAAAAACCTATTGCACACAGAAGATGTATACATTTGTCCAATCTAATAGATTGATTCTAAATTCACTTCTTACGCTCATCCGATACATCCAAAGTAAATCTCAAACCTACAGTTAACCGTGCTAATGAACTATGAAATTTAAAGGAAATCAGTACCACAAGTGACCAAACTACTTGGAACTATCAAATTTAAGCTGTCAAACTCATAATCCTTCAGTACATTCCAAATATTCAACTCTTGAGAAAATCAAGGAAAAGGGGTGAACTAATAGCTGAGTCACAAATCATTTCAAGCAATCAATTACAAGCCAGCTATAAACGTTAAGCAAAAGAAAACTATAACAAGTAAGCAAATCATTTCAATAAACTGAAATCAATCACATGTTTTAACATCTACCTTGTAATTCATTTTACAATCTATCCCACAACCATCATGGTTACAGAAAAGTATACCTGGATATGAAATGAACAAAGAAAATGGGGTCAGGGACCAGCAACAACAAACAACAGCTATACAACAGTGTTAACAAGCTGAAACCAGTCCAAGCTTCAAACCAGTTCCAAGTAGTTTCAAACCCAAATTTTTTAGCCTCAAAATCAAGTTAAAACAGTACTCCAAACATCAATTCAGCTCAAAATCAGTTTTCCAACTGGGTTTCTATCTGTTGAAAAACTATCCGGTTTTCAGAGTGTTTTTAATGTCCCTCTTCTCAATTCTCTCAAACTCTATCTGAATGTCTAGCTATCATTCTCTCAGTCTGTCTCCACTTTAGCTCTCTCTTCAGGATCTCCCTTATCCCTCTCTTTTCTGACTCCCTTAATCTCTCTTTTTTCAGCCGATCACTTCTCCTCTTTTCATGTCTCTAAGGTCTTCCCCCACTCTAAAAAATGTCCCCTATTTTATACCCAAAACTTAAACCTTTTTCAGCTCATAAGAGCACTAAATGCATGTATTTCCACTTTCATTTGAGAAATATTTTCCCCATGTTATTCTCTAAACCTTTTATCATTATCCCATGCTACTTCTGATTTTTCCACTAGTAAAGGCACTAAACCAACCCAACAGTCCCCCTTTACATTTGTTAATTCAAAAAGGGTTGTCAGTCCTTACTTTATTAATGAGTTTTTCCTTATCCCATTTCCCAATTACTCCTTTAAATCCCTCTTTATTACCTAGACCTATCAAAAGGTTAAATTAACCCAATTTCTGCAAACTTATGGAAGTCAGATACCAAAATCAACCACTTAAATCGTTTTAATGCAATCTACTATAGAATGGATTAATAACAAAATAAGCACGGATTTAAACAAATGAGCTATTTGAACTGACTGGGTCGAAGGACCAACAGAATCAGAGAACAAAACATTCAAACAAAAAAGAAAAGAGTAGGAGATGAAAATAATAACAAAACAAAAGAAAAATGGGAACAAAATAAAGCCAAGAATACCAACCAAAATTAGCAGACCGCAACCTGAATATTGAACCTTCAATGACCTTCTAATTTGTGGCCAAAATGGACCTTAGTCGAGTGTTCTCGACTGAAAACACACAACTAAGGTCAATTTTGACCTCAATCCCTAAAACGCCTGCTGACTTTTATCTTTAAATCCAGATTCGAGGGGTTTCAAAGGCATTCGAGGGAAACTGATATGGGATTTGGGGTGAGGGTAGTTCGGTGGTTTCATGGTATTAATTTGGGGTCAATCAGGTAAACTAGGGTTCCGGGTCTATTTTCGATCCAAGATTCGAAACGTTCTGGGGTGATTTGAGGGAAACAGACATGGGATTTGGGGTGAGGAGGTGCTGGGCTTTCAGGGGTATTGGTTTGGGGCCGATTGGGGCCGGTGCTGCCGGGTTTTGGGCGATGGAAAGGGATGGCGGCTGCTAGGGTTTGGCTCGTCTCTGATGATCAGATAAGTGAGGGAGACGAGGTGGGGGTTCCAGGGGAACTGGGGTGTATTGCACATTGATATACAGTTTGAGGGATTGAATCCAAACCGTTAGATCAACGGCCTGGATCAATCACTTAATAGGAACGATTTCGTTTCTTTGAGTGGGGGTTGGGCTGTGGTGTTGTATCTTAGTCGTTGGATGTGAAAGAATGAATGGTCAAGATCCTTTGACCTTGAAACGGCGTAGTTTTGTTACATACTACGTCGTTTTGTTGGTCTGAAAGACAAATCGATTTGGACCGGGTTCGGGGTTGATTTTGGACCTAATTTCGCTGGGCCTTGGGTGAAATTGATTGTGCTTGTAAGTTTTGGCCCAAATCCGGGATTTCTTTATTTCCTCCCCCCTTTTTTGTTAATTATTTCTTTTTTCTTTATTTTTCTCCTAAATTATTTTCCAAAAATTAAAATCTGACATTATAAAGCTAAATTAACTTGAGAAGTATTAATTATAATAATTACCACAAATACTTAAATACCAATCACACAATTAAAAACTAAAATGCAAAGTGCTTTATTCTTCATTTTATAAAAATAAGCAATTTACTATTTAACTTAAAATTATAAGATTAAATCTTAAATGCAAACGCAACCTATTTTTGTATTTTCTTATTAATTAATCAAATAAACATGCACAAACAAATGCAAATAATAACAAAAATACCACAAAAATTCACAAAATTGCAAACAAAGGAAAACTTGTTTTATTTTGAGTTTTATGGGAATAATTCATGTGACGCAAAAATCACGTGCTCACAGTTGCCCCTCTTTGCTCGTAAACATGAAGAGTTTTCGTGCAAAGACAAAGTGAGCGGATACGAGCAATTTTTGCGCGTTTTGAATACTTCGTGTGAAGCATTTTTGAAAGATTTGACTAAACCCCTGCTTCAAAGGTTTCTTACATATCCTTGTCTAAAAAGGAATCAGGTCAATGTAGTTCGGGAAGTTTTAGTAGCTGGGACTACCTTGAATCTGTGCTTTACTGCTGCTGTTGTTGCTGCCACTTGTTGATCCCCTTATTACACCATGCTAAAAGAAAAATAAAGAAGCTAGACTAGGCTATAGTCTATGAATTACAATCCTATCTAGACCTTCAAACTTGCTCTTGTGTCTCTTGTTGCCTTATTGTCTTGTATTCTCTTATAGCAATTCCTTTGTTGGTACCTTGCACCGATTTCTTGACTTGAATTGTATTCCTACGCTCTCCAGGCGGGCTCCTGAATTCAACATCTTGAAATGATCCTCTGTTATACGAGTGGGTTCCTGACTTCAAACTTGAGAGATACGCCTCTGTTCTCCAGGCGGGCTCCTGACTTCAAAACTTAAAAAGGTACGCCTCCGTTCTTCGAGCGGGGTCCTGACTTCAAAATTTAAAAGTACGCATCCGTTCTCCGGGCGGGATCAAGACTTCAAAACTTAAAAGGTACGCCTCCATTCTCCAGGCGGGTTCCCGACTTGAATAACTTAAAAGGTACGCCTCCGTTCTTCGGGCGGGCTCCCGACTTCAAAACTTAAAAGTATGCCTCTGTTCTCCGGGCGGGCTCCCGATTTTAAAACTTAAAAGTTATGCCTCCGTTCTCCGAGGTGACTCCCCGACTTCAACAACTTAAAAGGTATGCCTCTGTTCTCCGGGCGGGCTCCCGGCTTCAAAACTTAAAAATACGCCTCCGTTCTCCGGGCAGGCTCCCGACTTCAACAACATAAAAGGTACGCCTCCGTTCTCCGGGTGGGCTCCCGACTTCAAAACTTAAAAGGTTACGCCTCCGTTCTCTGAACGGGCTCCCGACTTCAACAACTTAAAAAGTACGCCTCCGTTCTTCGGGCGGGCTCCCGACTTCAAAACTTAAAAGTACGCATTCATTCTCTGGATGGGCTCCCGACTTCAACAACTTAAAAGGTACACCTCCGTTCTCCGAGCAGGCTCCCGATTTCATCAACTTAAAAGGTACGCTTCCGTTCTTCGGGCGGGCTCTCGATTTCAAAACTTAAAAGTACGCCTCCGTTCTCCGGGCGGGCTCCCGACTTCAAAACTTAAAAGGTACGCCTCCGTTCTCCGGGCGGGCTCCCGACTTCAAAACTTAAAAGGTACGCCTCCGTTCTCCGGGCGGGCTCCCGACTTCAAAACTTAAAAGTTACGCCTCCGTTCTCCGGAAGGGCTCCCGACTTCAACAACTTGAAAGGTACGTCTTTTGTTACTTGACATTGTTTTCCTTTGCATCTTGAACCATTTTCTCTTGAAACTTGAATTATCTTCATTCGAAACTTGGATTATCTTCCTTCAAAAATGTTTTCCCTTAAAACTGGTGTTGTCGTGCTTTCCTTTGAAACTGCTTTCCTTTAAAACTTGTGTTGTCTTCCCTGTTTTGTTTAGTGTTTTTTCTTTCCTTATGGTGGGTTTCTCTGAAACAACCGAGATTTTTTTCCCCTGTTTCAATCAAAGACAAAAATCTCGTTAGTTTAAAATGTGGTGGTTGGTTGTGATGCTCTTACTGGGGGTGGTTTT
This sequence comes from Nicotiana glauca, assembly GCA_026770625.1. Classification (NCBI taxonomy): domain Eukaryota; kingdom Viridiplantae; phylum Streptophyta; class Magnoliopsida; order Solanales; family Solanaceae; genus Nicotiana; species Nicotiana glauca. Next base: position 9,495 of record MU759633.1, on the reverse strand, counting down.
CTCTTCGCTCCTTTGTATGCACTGCTTCGTCCGATTGTCTTGAACTTGGTTGAAAACTTCCGACCTTCTGACTACTCCTTAGTCACAAACTTCCCAGCTATTATTTCTAGTCTTCTTATCTGGCCCCATATATTTCCCATGACAACTGATTTTCACTTGAAGACCTTGCCTGTTTACTAATTAACCACTTTCTCCGTCATGCGTGTCACACCTCCTTTTTTACGCTATTACACCCTGTGAAGGGTATAAAGGCGTTTTTCCACTTAAAGGACAATCAGAACGGGATTTATTATTAAAATTCAGACTTGCCACTAAGGAGATTAATGGTGTCCCAAGTCAGCGGTTGAATCCCGAATCGAGGAAATTATGACTCTGTTAACAGTCCGCGAACCAGAAATTCGAGTAAGGAAATTTGTTAACCCGGGAGAAGGTGTTAGGCATTCCCGGATTCCGTGGTTATAGCACGATCGCTTAAATGTTGTATTTGATTTTATCTGATTTCAAAACATGTTCTACCTATGTGCCTTTTATTAGTAACCGCTTTTATTTTATTTTTTAATAAGAATTGCAACGTCGTAAAAAAGCGTCTCGAACCACGTCGCACTAGTACACCCATGATTGTTGACATATTTCAACTTCATTGAGATTTGGATTTGGGACACATAAATGTACACCCATATTTGGGAAGGTAATATTATTAAAATACGCACCTAAAGCAACTACGCATTCATTATCTTTGGAGAAGACCGTAAAATTTGCTAAACGGTCCTCCCGAATTCTAAGTATTTATATAGTATTTATTGAGGGCCCCGCAATTTGTATTTTTGGGCGAGGCTCGTCTCATTTTATTTTAAAGCCACCTTAAAAGTAACTACGATTCCCTACTTAATTTGTCTCTAAAATAAGAAAAAAAGAAGCCCCCTAGAAATTGTTTAAGAATTATTGTCCTTGGGCCCATGTGCCCTCATGAAATATGACCCTTATCATTTTTGGGTCTTGCATGTGAACCTTATTATAAAGACATGGGCAGGTTCACCCGAAGAACAGGCCAGTCATGAATTTGGGCTGAAAAGTGTGATTGCAGGTAATCATTTGGGCCTGGCAGTTGAGCCCGTTAAGACATATTCATTGGGCACGTCTTATTTCGCTTCAATCAGTAGGCATTTTGAGATTCGAAACCATTTAATTACGTGAATTCAACATAAACAATTACTACTCATAATTCAATTTAATAAGGCAGTTTTAATTCAGCTATTTGCACATTTTCTGATTTTATACAGAAAACTATAGGTGATTACTGAAAATTGAAATCTGAATCGTAGGATCATATATTCACAATACAAGTACTGACTAACCATTGGATACGAAACTGATTACCACTCACGTGAACTCTTCCTAATTAATAACAACCAGTACTTAACAATTAAAAATCTATTCATTTCTAAGCACATGAATACACACTTGATAACTCAAATTGAAACATGCATATCTGACAATCCTCAGTCTATTATGAATTCATACAGTCCAAATTAACAAAATAATGTCTTAATCAATAGTCCAAGCTAACATAAATCGACTAAACTAAGCAAATATATACCCATGGATTGTTTTTAAAAACCGCAAGTAAATGAACATGGATCAGGAATTCAGCTGCATTTCTCTTCAAATTCGAAGTTACACCAAAGAGAATTCAGACAATGTACCTAGGATTCAATGTGAGAATAGGAAAAGGAGAAGGTTAGCAGCAGTAACAATTACTGGAGTTCAACCAGTCAAACACAACAACAATGGAGTGATTTCGAACCAAAAATAAATTCCCAGGAAAATCAGTAAAATATCTCAGCAATTCAGCATCTTATGGTGTCCAAAATGAACTAATTAAACCCCAAGGCTATCCAAAATCAACAAGCACACTTCTGAAATCTTCAGTGGCCAGTAGATAAACTTGGGAATGCAAATTAACCTTCAAGGATCGAAGTTAAGTTAAAAGGACTGGACCAGCACAATATTCTTTTGATTTTTGGTAATTTTCCACTGTTTTTGTATTTTTGTAAAGGTTTAAACTCATAATTGAAGTCTGGAAATTGAAAAGGAACTCTAGAAGGGCAGATTTTTTAGGACTCTCCAGAAAAAACCCCCTTGTTCAAGGAAAATGAATACCTATTTATAAGCCAAATTCAGGGTATCACTTCAGATTTTGTTTACCCCTTAGTCCTTATTTTATTTGCTTATTTAGTCCCTTATATTTCTGACATGTACTACAAGTTACTACACTTATTATATTGACATCTACACTAAATCCCCTTCTAGGTGATTCCATACCCATTATAATTCCTATATTACCCTTACCTCCTTTTGACATTTATTGTTTTTAATAAATCTACCCTTTTCCTATTCCCAAATTACCCCTTTTACCCCTCAAAATTACTGCCATACCTACCCTTGACCCCCTGAACTTACTATCCTGTGTTTTATTTCCATTTACCCAATTAACCAATATCACTTATAACCAAATCAGCTAAGCTAACCAATACAAACTAATTGAAGCTAAATATGGAACTAAAGCAGTACTGGTTATTTACTAAACACTAACGATCAGATTAGACTAGACCAAACCAAAATAAAACTGATTAAGGAAGAATTAAAACAACTTAACCAAGAACTAAACTACTAAACCAAACTAACGTCAGAAAATTAAAACAATCTATTCATACCCATTGAATTCAATATCAAACAAACCTCCAAGTCTACTTTTATGCTAAAGGATAAACCTAAATTAACTAATTACCAATTAAAATGCAATTTACTTAGAATAATAGAACATAAAGGAAATCAAACTAAAAATAAACCCAAACTAAAGATCATCAGATTATTATTGAATTTAAAGCAACGCAAACACTGATCAAGAAGAAATTAAAAACATGCATGACTGATTAACCTAATTTTTTAGCAAGTAAAACCAGAAAATGAAAACAACAAACAAAATCATAAAAAGAACAAATAAAATTAAAGGGGAAAAGGTGACTCAGTAGCACAGAACTCCGACTGACCAAAACGTCGGAATCCTCCAGGATTCATGATCCATAACATCCCAAATGGTGTGTTTTTCCAAAGAAAGCACGCTATTTGGGATACTACGATCAGGAATCCCCAAGAATTAGGTTAGGGTTTTTAGCCGGAAAAAATTGATTTGAAATTTGACGAGTTCCAGCCATATTCAAAAGAAAAGCTTGGTGGATTAGGATAGAGGAGGGGAAGAGGATTCCATGGTTTTATTTTGGGGATTTTTGGCATACTTTGAGTCTTGGACGGAAAACTTCAATTTGATATTCGAAGCTTTCCGGCAAGATTCGAAGGAAACCACTAGGAGGAATGGGAAGAGGGTCTCATGAGGAAGCTGGGATGTTATTTTGGTGGATGTTGGCGTAGGTGGTGTTCGCCGGCAGTAGGGTTCCGACGAAGGAAACAGTGCATGTTCGAGGAGTTAGGTTAAGATTTGAGGGAAACTAAGCACAGGGGTGGGAAGAGGAAGGGAAGGTGAGGCTATGGTGTGAATTTGGGGTTGAACGGACGCAGGCCGCCGCCGTAGGCTATTTCCGGCGGTGGAGCTGGGCGGAGCCAGCTGAGGCAAGAGAGGTACGATGAAGATGAAGATGTCTCTGATGTTTAGGTTATTTTTCAGACATTTTTATTAAAAATGGGGAACTCAACGGGATTCGTTGGATGGGAAGCAATTGATGGCCAGGATTTTCCTTGGTAAAATGGTGTCGTTTTGTTCTAGGGGAGGGACAAGCCGGGTGGGGAAAGACTTGGGCTTGGGAAAATGGGTGTATGCAGGTTTGGGCCAAGTAAAATGATTTTAAAAATGGCCCAACTGGGCAGCCCATCAATTTTAATAAATTTCTTTTCATTTTCTCTTTATTTAATTTTATTTTGTTTTCATTTTTGTATATATATATTTTTATATTTTCTAATTTTATTAAAATAATGAACCAAAGCCCTAATTTAGAATTAAATTATCTAAATTCTAAAATTATTTAAAGGAAATACTATTTAAAGATAAATGCAACAACAAAGTGCCAAGAAACTATTTTTTTGTGATTTTCTTTTAAGTTTGTTCCAAAACAAAT
>MU759631.1:55874-71184 GCA_026770625.1 Nicotiana glauca | reverse complement strand
CCCAGAATAATATCAAAGTCAACCATACCGAGTAATAATAGATCAGCCCTGGTCTCAAAACCACAAATAGTAACCAAACATGACCGGTATACACGGTCCACAACAAGAGAATCTCCCACATGAGTAGAAACATAAATAGGGGCACTCAAAGAATCCCGAGACACACCCAAATGCGAAGCAAAATAAGAGGACACATATGAATAAGTGGAGCCGGGATCGAATAGAACCGATGCCTCTCTGTGACAAACCAGAATAATACCTGTGATGACAGAATCGGAGGCAACCGCCTCGGTGCGAGCAGGAATGCAATAATATCTGGCTTGACCCCTCTCACGAGGGCAACCTCTATCTCCCCGACCTCTGCCCCTGGCTGGCTGGGCAGGTGGGGCAGCAGTGGGAGCTGGAACCATAGCCTGAGAACCCTGAGAAGCACACTGTGGCTGAGCAGTCTGTGAAGATGCACCCCTACCAAGTCTGGGGTAGTCCCTAACCAAGTGACATGTATCACCACACTCGAAGCAAGCTCTGGGAGGACGTGGTGGCTATGACTGACTGGAGCTAGGTCCGCTAGACTGACCTCTGGAAGTACCCCGCGCAGGAGGCGCGCTAGAAACTGGAGGCACATAATAAGGCTCCTGAGGTGCTGGTGGAGCTGGAGTACTACCGGCTGCTGGCAAGGCTGAATGAACAGGGCGGCCAGAATAACCCCTACCATAACGTCCGACTGATGAAGTACGGGCACCAGAGTAATGTCCCGACTCTCGAGACCACTTGGCCTCCCTCTCCCCTTGCTCCCTAGCGAGCATACCCTCAATCCGTCTAGCAATGCTTACTACCTGGTGGTAGGGAATATCCATCTCTAACTCTCAGGCCATGCTGGACCGGATGGGCAGAATAAGACCCTCGATAAACCTCCGCACTCTTTCCCGAACTGTGGCGACCAAAGCCGGTGCATGTCTGGCCAACCTAGTATAACGGATGGCATACTCTGAGACTGTCATAGCACCCTGGCGCAAACGCTCAAACTCCACGCGCCATGAATCCCTGAGGCTCTAGGGAACAAACTCCCTCATAAAAATGTCTGAGAACTAGGTCCAAGTCAGTGAGGCAGACTCGACTGGACTATCCAACTCATAAGTACGCCACCAATCATAGGCGGCTCCCCAAAGCTGAATGGCGATGAAAGAAACCCCACTAGACTCCACTATGCCCATAGTACAAAGAATGCGATGACACTCCTCCAAGAATCCCAAGGCATCATCTGAAGCTAGTCCACTGAACACTGGGGGATCATATTTCTTGAACCTCTCTAGCCTGCGCTGCTCGTCCTCGGAGACAGCTGACCCATCCCCGGGCTGTACTGGTGCTGCCGGCGGTACAGGAATAACCTCTGGAACCTGCTCCATCGGCACTCTCTGCTCAGGAGTGCGGGCTATGGGAGTCTGGGCCCCTCCCCCGGCCTGAGATGTGGCTGCAGCGAGGGGAAGCAACCCCGCTTGAGCCAAAGTAGTGTACATGCTCATGAACTGAGCTAGGGTCTCCTGGAGCACTGGAGTAGTAGTAGATGTAGTAGGTGTACCAGGTGCCTGTGCTCCAACTGGATCTGCTGGTGGTACCTCAGCGGAAGCGCGCGCGGGTGCTGTAATGCACCTCGGGTGCGTCCTCGACCTCTACCCCGGTCCCGGCCTCTGACGGCGGCAGCAGGGGGCGCGGGTGCCTGGTCCTCTCGTATAGCACGTATCCTCACCATCTATGAGAGAATAGAAGACAGAAGTTTAGAATTGGTGTCAAAATATCGCACGACAAGGAATTCAAAAGAAATGAAGATTTTCCTAAATAGTTACATAGCCTCTCATAGATAAATACGGACGTCTCCGTACCGATCAGCGAGACTCTAATAAACCGACCTGTGTCCACTCCTATGAACCTAGAGCTCTGATACCAACTTGTCACGACCCTAGTTCACCAAATGTGAACACGTCATGACAGCACCTAGTCTTCACGACCAGGTAAGCCTAACACATTGCGGAAGTGACAACATTTGCGAAATTTATATTCAAAAGCTAAATAACATGAGTAATGTATACAGTTGCCGCCTGGCACATACAATTTAATACTTTAAATTCTAGAACCATCCTAAAGACCCGGAAACCCACGGGCAACATAGGCTGAGAGTAATACATAACACTGCTCTAATCATTTAAAAAGTCTATAACAAAGAAGAACAGAATAGCATCTAGCTGACTAAAGGGTAGAGTGAGAGGGAGACTCTCCGATCTGCGGACGCTGCAGATATACCTCAAGTCTCCGAAATTCTCTCTGCATCAACTGATAATGCGCCTGCGTAGAGGTACCTGGATCTGCACATGAAAAACATGCGCAGAAGAGGCGTGAGTACACCACAGCGGTACTCAGTAAGTGCCAAGCCTAACCTCGGTTGGGTAGTGACGAGGAAAGGTCAGGGCCCTACTGAGACAGAAATAATAAAATAGCAAGATATTAACAGTATCGAAGTCTAATGAAAACTAATGAACATAGCGGTGTGATAAAATAGATCGTTGAAATATAGTCTTGCAAGACAAAACAGAAACACAGAGTAAATACAGCAAAATTTACAAGAATACCGATGAGGGTGTTCTAGGATACCGTCCTGTAGCCCTTTTCTCAACTGTCCAATGGAAATCCCGGGATACCGTCCCATAGTCCAAATCTCATATCAATATCAAAGAATCTCCCGGGATACCGTCCCATAATCCAATCATCAGTGTGCAGGGGGATCTCCCGGGATACCGTCCCGTAGTCCCAAAATAAAAGTGTAGGGGGATCTCCCGGGAATCAAACCCATAGCCCCAAAGTAAAAATGCAGGGGGGTCTCTCGGGAATCAAATCCGTAGTCCCAAAGTAAACAAACATGGGGGAACTCCCGGAATCCCGCATCCGTAGTCCCAATGTAAATGAGCAACCAACATCAGAGAAATATTCAAAAATTTAAGTACATCAATACAAGGCATCAAATAATACTAGCCTAACATGCTCCACGTAATCACAATTAAGACAATTTAAACAAATAGGCAACTTGAATCAATTAAACATGCTCTTCTACGCTAGCACAGGCTATAAAAGCAAGTAAAGGCAAATATGAAAGAGAATCCAAATCAAGTATTTAAGTAAAAATCCGGGTTTCAACAATTAGCTCAAGTACGTGCTCGTCACCTCACGTATAAGGCACTCAATTACCAATTATCACATCCTAAGGGATGAAGTCCCCCACACAAGGTTAGGCAAACCACTTACCTCGAACCAGTGCGAATTCAACTAGGGAACGATGCCCTTGCCACGAGTATCCGACTTCAAAAGGCCCAAATCTATTCAATTCAATTACACATCGTAAATAATATTGCAAACAACTGATTCCAGTATTAAAATTAAAACTAGGGCGCAAAATAGGTAAAATGACCAAAATGCCCCTCAGGACAACATCTCGAAATCGAATAATTTTTACATTTTCAGAAACCTCGTACTCTCACGAGTCTAACCATATAAAAATCTCCCAAATTGGAGGTCAAATGCCTCTTCAAATCCTCACAATTAGGTCTAAGAACTTTACCCCAATTTTCATTCAAAATCCGAAATTAAAGGTTGAATTCAAGATTAGATTAGTGGGTTTTAGTCATAGAGTAGTAAGGAATCGTTACCCAATCGTTGCCTCTGAAAAGCCCTCAAAAAATCTCCCTAAACCGAGCTCTCTAGCTTGAGTTTTTGTAAAAATGGAAAAACCCTCGTTTTGGAAATATTTAATACTGCCCAGGTATTCCTTCATTGCGATCGCATGAAAAGGGATGCGATCGCGTAGAACAAAATGTGAAGGCCGAGAAAATGGCCTATGCAACGCAGGGATGGGACTGCGATCGCAGAAGAGAAGGGATTGGACCTATGCGATCGCAATAGAGGCTCTGCGATCGCGTATAAGGGATTGGGCCCTGAGACACTAGCCCAGGTTACTCAGTGCGAACATAGGGAGGGGATTGCGAACGCAGAGAATGGGGAGGCAGAGCTATGCGAACACAGAAGGGGTAGTGCGATCGCATTGAAGGAAAATGAGGCACAGCACAAAAGGCTCTATGCGATCGTATGAAAGCTTATGCGATTGCAGAGAAGAAAAGGGTCTGCAACACACAACAGAAAATCTGCAACTCTCTAATCTCCGAAATTGCTCCGTTGAGCATCCGAAACACACCCGAGGGCCCCGGGACCTCAACCAACCCTACGGACATATCCCATAACATCATTTAAACTTTTACCAATCCTTAAACTACCTAAAACAATGCCGAAAACTCAAATTAATCAATAATTTGAACCTAAGAACTTCAAATTCCAACCAAGGTCGCTTTCGATCAAAAACCTAACCAAAACATGTCTGATTGACCTAAAATTTTGTACACACGTCCCAAATGATATGACGATGCTACAGAAACTTCCATAATCCCGTTCTGACCCTCGGATCAAAAATTCACTGTCGGACCGGAAAACTTCAAAAATTCAAACTTCGGCATTTCAAGCCTAAATGAGCTACGGACCTCCAAATAACATTCCGAACACGCTCCCAACCCCGAAATCACCTAATGGAGCTAACTGAACCATCAGATTTCCATTCCGAGGTCGTCTTTACACTATTTCGAATACGGACCATTTTTCAACTCTTAAACTCTCATTTAGAGACTAAGTGTCCCAAAACACTCCGAATCCTAATACCGAACGTCCCGACAAACCAAAATAGCAGAAATGAACTTAGCAAAAGTAGTAAATGGGGGATCGGGGTGTAAATTCCAAATACGACTGGCCGGGTCGTTACATCTCATTTTATCACATTTTGAGCCATAGACTCGGTGGGAGGCTATTTTTGGAGGGGATCTTCACTTGTAACTATGGAGTGTGTGATTTTGACTCAACTTAAATATTTTAATTTGATTACCTATAGATTTTAACATCAAAATCATGAAATTTAAAGAGAACTTTTGAAAACTTTTAGTATATTTTGAAGAATGAAAATTTGAAATTTGAGAGTTGAATTGGACTTGGTTTTGAAAATTAATCATATATTTTGACTCGTAGAGTTATGAATAGTCAATACCTTTTGACTCAAGTTTTGATTGGGCGAGCACGGGGTTGACTTTTGAGAATTGGGTAAATATTGCAACTTTATTAATTGAAATTGATTCCTTTTGCATTGATTGATGTTATCGAGTAATTTGTTTTCCCAGATTTTGACCTGGCGAAGGTGAATTTATGAGAGGAAAGGTTATTTTTTAGTATTGATTTAGCTTGTTTGAGGTAAATGTCTTTCCTAACTTTGGTTGAAAGATTTTTTGTACTAGTTGATGTTGTTTCCTACATGCAGGGTGATATATATATTGAACGTATATACATGCGCCATGAATATTCATGCTCGGGTTAAATTCTTGCTTATTCTATACCTTATTTAGTCGTGCGTTTTACTTGATCCAATGAGTTACTCCTATTAAATTAATCGACTTCACGAGTAGTATAAACCATGCTAGAAAAATGTTGAGTCTATTGGTACCTTATGTTGAACATGGTGAACAAATCTTGAGATTCATGCTATATTTGTCTTGGGGATAGACACACCTAGGCTATGCATGCACATCCAGACTTGATCTTGTAATGTGTCTTGATTGGGACGTGTACACTATGTTGTGTATATATGATACTTTGAACGACTACTTGGACTTAGTTTCTTTACTTGATTTAACCATGATTATGCTTTATTCAAATTTTAGTTGTTATCATGTCCTAGTGTAATTTTTTATGAGTTATGAAAGTGTGTCTCTTGATGATAATTTGTTATCTTGCATTGTTGTGTCATTGTGGCACATGTAGACATATTGTGCAAATTGATTTTAGAGGCGCATGCGGAGACGTAAGGGAGACATTTCATTTGTGATGCGCATGCGACGAGATAAAGGTGGCTAGTGCGCGTGCAACATAAGGCTTGTGCTTATTGATGCGCACGTGTTGAGATAAGGGTGACTTATGCGCGTGTAGCAATATAAAAGGAAATGTTCATTGTGATACTCACGCGGAGAAATAAGGGTGGCATTACGGGGACATTATGTGGTAGCATGAGCGCAATTTTATTGATTATGCGTGTGCGGTGGTACAAGAGGTGAATTCTTGTTGTGCTTATGACTTCTTTGTGTATGTCATGCATTGTTACATAATTTGTTGTATTGTTTCTAACATGTTAATCTATGCCTCCGTTACTACTTGATGACTTAGTTGCTAAGATGAATTTTACCAACGTGGAGTTGTTATATCATATTCTTTGAGTTTTTGCTAGCATATCGGGTTGATGAGATGATGAAATTGTCGTCATGTATTACTTCAATTGATTCTTGAAAATTTTTCTTTAATGTGTTATTTGAAAATCGATATGGAGCCAGATTGTAATCTGGCACGAGGTCTTTGCCGTGCTAGTGTGACATGAAAGGTTAAAAGATAATGTGGGCACGAGGTGCCATATGTGTGCGATTCTATTTGATGATTTATTATTGAAGTTGAGCCTTGCTAGTATTAAACTGCTATCACTTGTTCTGATAAGACTATTGTTATTGTTTATCTGCTATACTCTCCGTTGCTAGCCTTGAATAAATTGTACAAGTTATTTGACAAGTGAGTTTCTTTTGACTTAAAAAGCTCATCACTACTCCTCTAAGGTTAGTCAAGATACTTACTGAGTATATGGGATTAGTTGTACTCGTACTATACTTCTACACCTTGCGTGCAAATTCTGATGGTGAGTAGCTGTGAAGAGGGAGCTTTGATTGGAGGCGTACCCACGTGCCGAATTCATGCTACTTGTTCCTGGTAGCATAGGATATTACTTCTATTTATGTAATTTTCAATCAGATGTTGTATTTAAATCATTTCACCAGCTTTATAAATTTAAATCATAGTGGCTCATGACTACTGCTAGTTCTTGATGTAGTTGTATATTGAATTCTGTTACGATTTTATTAATATATTAGTAGTAACTTAAACTAATTAGCTTACCTATTTTGTGTCGTGACAACAGGGTACCTAGTGTAAGTTCCTTCACCCGTTGTTATTCTGTCATACTAGGACTTTTATTATCGATATTAATAATCCTCTTGAAATTGCTAGGTACAGTTGGTCATTTGAAAAAATATATTGTGGTTGCGTTCCTTGTTTGTGATAGGATTAACTGGCTAGGGAGTTGGTTCTGTTCCTATCGGCAGTTGCTTGGTTTTGTTCCTAGCAATCTTTTAAGAGTTAAAATTAACACCGAAAAGGGCTGATTGATGTAAAGAGAAATTGAAAATAATCACCTTCCATATATTCTGCAGAAAGTTCATTCAAATCATGCATTTCGTTTTTAAAATGAGAAAAAGTCACGTGGTGTTCTATCAACACAAAAGAGCAAATAAAAAGAGAGCAGAAACAATGAAATATGAAAGCACAACCAAGAATCACATATGAAGTCTAGTAAAGTTTATCAACTTTCAAATGTAATGGCATTCCCGATAGCCATTAACACGATAATATAGATATTTACTGCCAGGGACGGACCAACGTTGAAGATAGCAGTTCAAATCTGGTTCGCGAAACAATGTCACTGTTTATGTATATAAATTTTATTGAAAAAGACTATTTGTTGTTGTATAGTTTGAAAGGAATCCGCTTTACAAATGTCGAAGGCTATGGGGCCATGGTTGAGCGGGTTTCAAAATTTCAGGGAGTTCCGTGATAGAGTACCATGACCCAAACTCCCATCGCAAAGGTCGTAATGTCACCTATTTTCTAAGACTAGGTAAGCATATTACATAATGATGTCAATAAAAATATAACAACTTCAAATTAAAGAAAATTGCTAAAATACAAATAATACTTCCAAACGTGGATACAATAATCAAAATTTCAAAATTCGGTAGTACTGAGTCATAAGCTCTAAATGGAATACTTGTCAAGTCTCTGAGAGCACAATACTATTTCAAATACATAAACAGTAGAAATATGTTAACACTGAGGTTGTGATGACCTGATAGACGATAGTAATAACTCACTTTAAAGTATTTTGAGACCTCCTGTAACTTTATTTGATAATTTATGACTTGCGCACGTGGTCCATATTTTTTTTCGGAAAGCTTATATGTAAAATTTTAAATGAAATATGACGTTTGGCTTTAAAGAAGCTTAGAGTCGGTCAACGTTTTTGGTAAATGACATCGGAATGGTATTTTGGTGATTTTCGTAGGTTCGAATGATATTTTTGAACTTGTACTGGGTGGGGTCGTGGGTGACCCGAAGCTGTTTCGGCACATTGTGTAAAAAGTAGGAAAAATAAGTTTTGAAGTAGCACATCTTAATTTTTGATGATTGATTATTAAAATTTGATGTTATTTTAATGATATGAGGTAGAGAGCGAGTTTCTATAATATTATTATAGTTGTGTCGATATTCAGATTGGAGTCCGAGGGGCTCGGGTGAGTTTCAGATGGATTGTGCAAGATTTTGAATAGCTGATGCAAAACTGGTGCTGGTTGATCTGCAGGTCTCACATTTGTGAGGACGTGTTCACAAGTGTGAGCTTCACTTTTACAAAGACAAGCTCGCATTTGCGATATTGGGATGGGACAAGCAAGCTTTACAATTTCGAAGCGGTGGTTGCATTTGCGAGAAGATGGGCATCACTTTTGTGATTAATGTGTCACTTTTTCCACCGAGGACTGAGCTGGGCAACCTTCGCAATTGTGAAGCCAGCATCACATTTGCGATTGGTTCACAAATGTGAAGTATGTGTCGCAAATGCGACAACTAAAGGCTCAGAGGCTGCTCGTTTTTTAGGATAGTTGTTCGCTTTTGTGACTACCGCAATTGTGATGTTTGCTGCTGGATAAAATATGGGGATTTCAGGATTAGCTCATTTTATACTATTTTGAACCCTAGACTCCACATATGCGACTTTTGGAGACAATTTTCTTCTCAAATTCAATGGTTAGTAACTTTAACTTGTTTTCAAGAAATTGTAATTACTTTTTCATGAATTTATTCATCAAATCTATTAATTTCAAGGTTGAACTTAGGGATTTTGGGCAACATTTATGAATTTTATAAAATTGAGATTTAACTCTCGAATTGAGGCCTGCTTTCGAAACAAATCATATATCTGGATTCGAGGGATGAGTGAGTAATCGGAATTTGGTTCTTGGTTTATGATTTCGACCACGTGGGCTTAGGTTGATTTTTGTTGGACTTTTCAATTTAGTTAAAGATTGAACTTGTTTTATTCGTGGGTAGTTTCTAAAGCTTGTTTTGAATTATTTGAACGGTATTTGATTAGATTTGATTGTTTTGATGGCTTGTCTAAAGGAAAAGCTGTATTGGATTGTTGACTTATTTCTGGAAAAAGGTAAGTGTCTTGGTTAACCTTGATTTGAGGGAGATAAGGAAGAATTGAATCTAATGGCCACATGAACTATGTATTGGGTGCAACTTATATGCAAGGTTGCGAGTGTATTCGCGTTGGTAGGGTGGAATTTGCCTTAGTTGTACCATGTTATTTCATGTATTATATCTTCCATGCTTTAGATAGAGTGTTAATTATTTGATTACTCGCTTTTGATGTTATTTCTTATGTTGAGATTGTTTTGATGTTGGTTGTGGAGATTGTCGAATTTGTTGATTGGTTGTTGGCACAAATTATTGAAAGATTTTCATATGACGAGTTATGTTCAAATACTATTATTTGAAGTTGAATTTGCTTCCTACCTTTATCCGTATTGTGTTATTGTGAATTCTTAGTGTGGAAGAGTAAAAAGCACAAAGGGTGTTGTCATGCCTTATTTGCACGTTGATATCATTTCCTTAGTGAGCATGAGTATAAAGCATGAATGGTGATATCGTTCAATTGCTTTCTTATTTTATATGTGAGGACGAGAGTAAAAGTATGACGAGTGATGCCATGCATTTGCTTTACTGTTATTGTCATGTGAGGATGAGAGTAAAAGCACGAAGGGTGATGTCGTGTACTTACTTTATTATTTTATTATGTGAGATGAGAGTAAACACACGAAGGATGATGCAATGCGTATTTGTGGATTTCATTGCGCTTTATCTTTGTACTTTATATGTGAATTTGACTTGGTGATTTTGTTTTTTACTTTCGAAGGAGGTTTATTTCTTGATTCTTTATTTCTCGTTTACATTTATTTTTCCTTTTACATGTCCCTATCCTGTTGTCATAGTTGATTTTTTATCCGTTATTTTGTCACTTCTTGACATATATCAATACATGCTTTTTGTAGGTGTCTTGTTTTAGTCTCATCATTACCTCATTGTATTTAGGCTCGATACATACTGAGTACATTGGGTTGGTTGTACTGATACTACACTTCTGTACTTCTTGTGTAAATTAGAATATTGATACCAATGGAGTCCCAAGAGGTGCTAAGCAGATACCAGGCAGTGATCCAAGGTAGAGTTTTATTCCGTTCGTAGGCCTTAAAGTCACTTTTCTATTTTTATCATTCAAAACAATGTATGTAGAATACTCTAGAAGCTCATAAACTTGTGATTTGATATCTTGGGATAGTTCACGTAGTTGATGGATTTTGTCTTAATATGTTTATCTCAGAATTGCCCTTACATTATGTTGCTATTCTCTTGTCAGTCCTTTATTGCAGTTCTCCTTGTTTATCTATTGTGTGTTGGCTTTCTTAGCAAGTGGTGTTAGGCTCCATTACAACCCTGATTGGTTGAGATTATGTGTAATGATAAGTTGGAACCAGAGCACTAGGTTGCCTAGGTTTCACGAGTAATGAGCAAGCTTAGTAGAGTCTTGAGGATTGGTACGGAGACGTCTGCACTTATCTTCTAGAGACTATCATGCTTTAGGAAATTTCACTTTTCTTCTTTCTCTATCGTACGACTTTTTACTATCGCTAAATTTGAATTATTCTTCTCTTATTCTCTCCTAGATGGGGAGGACACATACAAAAACAATAGTTGTTCAGGAGCCAAATCCCCAGGTTGTAGCCACTACCAGGGGTAGGGGTCGGGGCCGAGGTAGAGGCAAAGTTCTGCCTAGAGGATGAGCACCAGCACCTGTTCTTGAGCCTCAGATATAGCAGGATGAGGAGATCTCTATTCCGATAGAGCTAGCGGGAAAGCTTATTAGTCCACATATTTGGTCTTATGGAAAGTATGGCCCACAAAAAAGTTTTCTTGTGGAACCAACTATTTCTCAGTATGGGGGAGGGGCCCAGATTCCCACTACTCACACTCTAGAGTAGGTGGCTCAGGGGTATCAGACAACTGATGGTTCTATCAGTTTTGGCAATTTGGCCTGTTATTGCTATACAGCCCGGGTAGAGACCCGTGAACATTCCTACATCTGAGGTAAAACCTAAGGCATCAGCATAGCCGGCAAAGCCTGAAAAGAATATAGCTTCGGTCCCTCAGGCCGTTGAAACTAAAGCTGAGTCGGCACCCGAAAAAGAAGTTGGCTCTTTACATTCCAAAAGAATCAAAGAAAGAGTTTCTTATCCTCAGTATCCCAAAGAAAGTGGATAAAAGAATGATTACATCGAACGTGCCGAAGTTGTGCATACCAAAGGGAACATCACGGGTAGCACGTGGCCCGAGAATAACACCAAGACTGA
The DNA here is from genome assembly GCA_026770625.1 of Nicotiana glauca. Taxonomy (NCBI): domain Eukaryota; kingdom Viridiplantae; phylum Streptophyta; class Magnoliopsida; order Solanales; family Solanaceae; genus Nicotiana; species Nicotiana glauca. The sequence goes on along the minus strand of MU759631.1, from coordinate 59,485 downwards.
CTGTGCATGTGTTTATCAACCCTACACCATAAAGTCCAATGAAAGACCCTAAAGCAGTTCCTTGGAACTATAATAAAACAATTGTTACCTATAAAGGAAAAGAAACTGTGGGGAATGTCAATGAGATGACCCGGCCCGGAAGATACTATACCTCGGATGAGTTAAGGAAATCTAAGCAAAATAGGGACAACCAGATGCCACCAAAGAAACCTATTAGCAACTAAGAGGCTGAGGAATTCTTCAAGAAAATGAAAACTATAGATTACTCAATAGTTGATCAACTCTGAAAACTCCCTCACATATATCATTTATGTCTCTATTATTGAGTTTGGATGAACATAGGAAGGTGCAGCTCAAAAATTTGAATGAAGATTATGTCCCGGATGAGACAACTGTTTGACAACTGGAAAGAATGGTTGACAGATTTTTCAAAGTCAATAAGATCTCGTTTAGCAACAATGATTTTGCCTACAGAGAGAGTCATACACAACAAAGCCCTCCACTTGAATGCTGTGTGAAGGCTACTATGTGAAAGAGTGATGTTGGATGGTGTTTCGAGTGTAGATATTTTTCCCCTTTCAATGCTTTAAAGAATTGAAATTGGTACATAACGAATTCGGACCAATAATATTTTTGCAGCCTTTGATGGGTTCAAAAGGGATACTATTGGAGAAATTGATTTGGTCTTAACTATATGCCCTGTGGATTTTGAGGTGACTTTTCATGTTTTGAACATGAAAACATCATATAACTTCCTTCTCGGCTGTCCCTGGATTCACACTACGGAGCTATTCTTCCACTCTTCATCAAATGGTCAAGTTTGAGCATGACAATCAGCAAATCATTTTTCATGGCATTTACCGAGACCCCCCAGCCGTGCATCTTGAAGCTAGAGAGGGTAGTGAACACATTGGGTATCAAGATTTTGTATTTGTGGTCACTGACCAGTTTGAAGAAGGAGCTCTGCTACCTCACCTTGTTTGTCTTATGCATTAGTTATGGTAGCTACACAAATAATCAGAAATGGATTAAAGCTCGAAAAAGGGCTCGGGAAATCTTTGCAAGGCATTACTGAGCCTATCTCTTGGGTCATGAATGAGAAAGCCTTTGGGCTTGGTTTCTGACGCACATCAGCAGACAGAATATGGGCTAATGAAAGCAAACAAAACGGGTGGGTTCTGTCAAATCCAATCCCATATCTCTCCCAGGCATTTGTCAAACTAAAGTATGTGGAGGAAGAAGAAGAGGCTTTCATGGTTGAAGAGATAGATGACATATGTGGAACTCTAAAGCAGATGCTATATGAACCCAACAAGGTCCTACCAGGAGAAGGCACGAGCCGGCTGAGGTGCAATACATGAGATTAATTTTGAAGCTTAAGAACTGGGAGCTACCGCGTACCCTATCAGACTGGAATCCTAGTAGGTAGTCTTACTGTATTTTCTGCATTACGGGTTATTTCAGGTATAACCTGATTGTTTTTAGTTTACTGCCTTTAAATTCTGATGTAAAGCCTTTTATATTTCCATTTCAATGAAATAAAATCAACATTTCGTCGTTCATGAATGTCTCTTTATTTTCTTTCTTATTTTGTTATTTTACCTATCTTCTTTTCAGTTCTAATAATACGAATTTTAATAATATGACATGCTTGTGAACTTCATGCCTAAATCCTAAAACACTGTCTAACTTTGAAATAATGAATCAAAAAGAGGAATATGATGAAGATGAGGCTTTTAGGTAGATAAATCGAGAACTGAAAAATTTAGAGAATAAATCTAAGTCGAACATAAATGAAACTGAGCCAATCAATTTGGGAAACTCGAGAGAGGTTAGGGAAACAAAGATAAGCATCCACGCTATTCAGAGAACTAGGGATGCCATGATCCAACTATTATTTGAGTTCAAAGACGTGTTCACATGGTCGTATATGGCATGCCAAGACTTAGTGTTTATTTGGTGGTGCATAAATTGCCTACTTATCCCGGTTATCCACCTTTCCAACAGAAGCAAAGAAAGTTCAAAATAGTGATAAGATAAAGGAAGAAATCACAAAACAATTGAAACCTGGTGTGATCCAAGTTGTTCGATACACCACGTGGTTGGCTAACCTGGTGCCAATGCCCAAGAAAGATGAAAAAAATGCGAGTTTATGTTGACTACCATGATTTGAACAAAGAAATTTCTAAGGACAACTTCCTTTTACCAAATATCCACTTCATCATTCATAATTATACCAAACACGAGATACAGTATTTCGTGGATGCCGGGTATCACCACGTTCTGATGGATGAAGAGTATGCATGAAAGACCGCTTTTACAACACCCTAGGGCACATACTATTACAGGGTTATGCCTTTTGGTCTAAAGAATGTCGAGGTAATGAATATGAGGGTCACGACAACCATTTTCCTTAGCATCATGCATCAATAGGTTGAGGTACATCTGAATGATGTGATTATCATGTCTAGAACACAAGAAGACCATGTGCAAGATCTAAGAAAGTTCTTTGAGAGGCTGCGCAAATATAACTTGAAACTGAACCCGGTTAAGTGCTTGTTTGGTATTTCGTTTGGGAAACTTATGGGATTCATATTCAGTTGGAGCGGTGTCGAGTTAGCCTCCCCAAAGATAAAATCTTCTAGATTTGTTCCATTATAAAATCAAGAAAGAGGTTACGAGTTTTCTCGGATGGTTGAACTATATTAGCAGGTTTGTTGCTCAGCTTACTGTAACTTATTAACCCATATTTAAGATTTTTAAGAAAGATGCAACAATTAAGTGGATAGATGAATGTCAAGAGGCTTTTGACAAAATCAAAGATGTCACGCCCCAACTTTGGGAGGCATAGCTGGCACTCGGTGCGACACTAGCCCGTGCGAACCACTCTATAACTCATTCATTCCTTTTGTAACTGTCATGGGCGAACATGGCCACAACTAGTAATGTACAATTGTAAGTGCGCAAATATTATATTAATGAACCATCATTCATAAAACATGAAAACATATGGGCCGTCAAGGCCTCTCATATACTGTATGTAATAAGCCTATGTCTATAAAGCCTCTAAGATCATGCGACATAAAATGGGACAAGGTACCGGCCTACCCATAAGTCTGTAGTAAAACTCTAACACGATGACTCATAGACTCGGCTACACTCCGAATGAGGTGGAGTCTTATCGATCCTTCATTGAATGCCAATCTCGTCTAGTATGAAGGCTCGTCAAAATGATTATCTATACCTGCAGGCATGGATGCAGCGTCCCCAACAAAAAGACTTCAGTACGAATAATGTACTGAGTAGGTAGGGCACATAAATAAGTACATAATAGACATGGAAGAAATACTGAATATATGACTCAACTTGTAAGTCTGGATAACTCTGTAATTCATGAAATAGTTATAGTGTCATGCATATGTGTATGAATGTCATATCGTACATAGGTACATGTTTCATAACATTAACAAGCCTCTGAGGGCATCCCATCATATCATCTCAGCCACTGTAGGCAAAATCATCAACGTATACCAGCTGATCAGGTGGTGGTGCCTATATAACACCGTAACATTTATATATATATATATATATATATATATATATATATATTT
>MU759631.1:26589-55694 GCA_026770625.1 Nicotiana glauca | reverse complement strand
TATATATATATATATATATATATATATATATATATATATATATATATATATATATATATACACGTATATAATGGCGTCTGAGTCATGGGTAAAACATGTAAATGAATGCAATGTACGAGAAATACATTAGTAAAACTTCTCGGAACGTCAAAAGACCATTCTACTTCTGATTAATATCATTTTACAAGAGTAAATAACATAAACATCCTTTTTTCAAAGTAATAATCATGTTTTAAAGGGAAGTAGGCCACATTAATTTAAGAAGAAAAATTATATATTTTTGCTAAACCTGGGTTACTAAATTACATGCTAATCAATTGGTGAAATATGTTTAGACAAGTATTGATACAAACAATTCACAGTTGATAATAGGCACGTATTTGGATTAAGCCATAATCCACTAGAGCAACTTATTCTGATGACAAGTTTCTTAATCTACACTAGTTAGTATAATCATTCGTCATAACTCATCATTTCGCCAACAAATTATCTTCCACTCAATTACTACAAGAAGAATGGATAAACAAAAGTTGCACTGAACATAAACAAAATGTTCAATAACACCAGATATGGAATTATTTGTGAAGAATATAACACGATTTGAAATATGTAAGGAGTCGAACTACAATTCCAGAAGCGTAACCCAGTGCTTAATAAAAGATTGAAGTATGACGAAATATCAATTCATAAAACTTTGCAATGACTTTAATAGTTATTAAGCAAATATAAGGTCAAAGTGGATGGTCTAACAAACTCCTTTGAATTAGTACTCGAATTTGCACATCAATTCAAACTTACTCTGAGACCCATGAATAGATAATAAAATAATAAGAGACATAAAAATTCAAGAACATAGGCACCCCTAATACTTCTAGGAATAGAGTTATTTAAGAAAATTGTGCATTTGTTCGTTTCTTATGTATAATTTGGATCATGTCAAAAAAAAAAAGATATTGGCCTTAAAATACTTGGAGTAGAAAAAAAAATCTGTATTAAGAAAGATTGCAAGAGTGATTATTTTGACTTACTTTTGGGACTTTTTTGTTAAAGTTCTGCATATATACCTTTTCTTTTGCTAGAACTCCAAAATAAATTTCTGCCATTGTTTCTTTCTGTTACTGCAGAAAAAAGTGCTTTTATCCTTGTTTTAATCCAAGTCAAGCAAACATATATCAACAACAAAGATGCATTAAGCAGTTACATCCTTTCTACAAGAAAAGCCACCAACTTTTTAGCTTTTAATGGTTCCATGAAAAGAAAGCTCCTTTGTCACCCTTCTCATGTTCGTTAAGCTTTTGAAATGCTATGATTTCACTACAAAAAATACGTTATCTTAGTAGATGTAACCTTTTTTGGGGACTTCTCCTTATTAGAGGCACCAAGAAGTAAAGCGGGAGAACATGAGTAGCGTGGTTAAAGTTGTTAGGCCATCTCCAATGGTACTCTATTTTTTTGCACCAAATTTGAATTTGGTGCAAGAAATAGAGTAATATTGCTCCAATGGTACTCCATTTGTTGCTCTATTATAGAGCATGAACAACACTATTCGTTACTTTATTTTTGGTTTACTAATATTTTATTTATTTGGTGTAAAGTAAATAGAAGATAAGAGAGAGAAATAGAGTGGTTGGAGTAGAAGATAATAATATAATATAGAAAAGAGAGAAAATTTGATGTAAAAAATAATGTAATGGTTGGAGTAGATTTGATATTGTACCATTTTAAAGTAAAAAATAGTACAAAAAATAAAGTGATTGTTGGAGATACCCTCGTTTGTGAGAACAATGCAAGTGGAGATAAATGATATTCTCACCGAGAGTGAGTAAACCTTGTAGGCAAATTAGGTAGCTGCGCTAGTTTTAGCTAGCTTACACTACATCATTACTGTATACCACATATATCAATTATGTATGAGTCATACTTTCTCTGAGCCAAAAGCTGCCACTTTGAAGTTCTTATCCCAATATGTTAATTAATTAGGTAATATCTCGTTACTTGATAATTAATTAATTAATCGTATAATTAAGAATAGTTTTAAATTACTTAAAATATCATTTATTTTTAATATATTTTATACATTGTACTATTATGGTCATGTGGTATCGTGCAAAATAAATTCATGCACTATTATTTCATTAAAATATCCATATAAATATATATATATATATATATATATATATATATATATATATATATATATATATATATATATATATATATATATTTTCTCAACTTATAATTTTCTTAATCACATATAAAAAGTATAAATTTATGTATACTTAATTCTTAAAATGATTAAAAAAAGAAGATAACCTTCTTTTATTTTTTAGATTATTAATCTCACTTTTTATTAACAACACATATATCTATCAATAGATGACTTAATTGTAATAAAATTTTACCTCGTTCGTACATGAAAGTTAAACTTTTCTTTTAATTTAATTACAGCATTGGTGCACAGAGGGTTCACAGGATGTGCATTGCTTTCGTAGTTATTGTGAGCAATAGATTGTTGAAGGGTAAGGTTTTTCGTGTAATTTCTTAATTATTCCTACATTTTTGGTTTTCATTTGTTTTTTATTTTTGTTTCCAAATATCATTAACTGCAAGTGCTTAAAATGTCTGCAACAAGTAAAGAATTGAGTACACCCATGCCAAAAACAAGCTTGAAACTTTATTTAAGTTGATTTAATTTTCTTTCATTCAAAATAATATTCTTCATTAATTGCAAATAAATACTCATTTTGCAATTAATTGACTAATTTGTGGCTGGAGAAACAACTCGTGGATCCGGGAGGTTCATTACCTGTGGTGTATGTCAAGATTGTTAAAATTATAGGGTGTAAAAAAAGAATATCTAGCGAATCCACCAGTGTTGGTTCCACCCGGACTAGGAAGACCTTTGTTCTTGTATTTGACGATCTTAGAAAAATCTTTTGGATGTGTGCTGGGGTAACATGATATAACCGAGAAGAGAGAACATGCAATATATTATCTGAGCAAAAAGTTTACTTGTTATGAGGTCAAGTACACTTTGTTCGAGAGTACCTGTTGCGCCGTATTTTGGGTTGCCGAAAAGCTGAGACATTATGTGATGGCTTTCATAATGTACCTTATAACCAGAACGGATCCCTTGAAATATAAATTCGAGAGGTCGATGCCCACTAGAAGGTTAGCGATGCGGCAAATCCTGCTCACTGAGTTCAAAATTGTCAATGCCCCCCGCGCTACAACGAAAGCTCAAGCCTTGAAAGATTATCTAGCTGAGAACCCAGTCAATGATGAATACCAACCCTTAAGCACTTACTTCCAGACGAGGAATTATATTCGGTTGAAGTGGTTCCGGATAACATCAACATCTGGAAAATATTCTTTGATGAGGCTGTAAAGATAAAAGATATAGGGATAGGGGTGGTTCTTATCTCACCCACAGGTCAACACTATCCAGTAACATCCCGACTTCATTTCTTTTTTACAAATAACACTGCGAAATATGAAGCCTGCATCATGATTATGAACATGTCGATTGATCTATATGTTCAAGAATTACAAATCATGGGCAATTCTAATTTGATTCTTTTGTAAGCCTAGGGTGAGTGGGAAACTCGGGACAGTTTGACAAAAAAATATTGAACCTTCTAGTTAAACCAATTAATGATAAAAACGAAGGATAAATATTAGACAAACATAATTAATTTTAGATCTAAGCATACTAAATGCTAACACAAGACAAAGTTTGATCAACATTTTTTAGGACGATTGAAGAACATCAAATGTAAATGGCAAACTTACATATTTGACACCAAATTTTTTTGTATCCGAAAGAGCGAAGAAGAAAGAGAGAGAATCTCGGTAAGAACTAAGAGTTCTATCATTATTGACTCAATAGCAATGATTACAAAAATCTTGTAACAAAAACCTAGGCTCTTCCTTTGTTGTTGAAGGTCTCCTCCCTTTCTTCCGTTAGTTCTTCTAGAGTACCCCCCTTGTTTTCTTCGGATATATATATATATATATATATATATATATATATATATATATATATATATATTCCCTATCTTCCCTTTTGTCCAACAGCATTAAACCAGCATACCCCTTCTTGACTATACTCCTCTTTACTCACTCAAGCATGATTGCATGCGTTCTGTCGTGCAATCCATTTGATGACTCGATCTTGCGGTTGCCGAGACACTCGTCGTCATTACACCTTGTGGGTATGTTCATCACTTGGTCGACCCCTTACCACTCCTTTTAATGGTAATCCCCTTGGGGTTAGATATTGACCATACAGTCAGTCCCTCCACCTGTTGGGGTCGCCTCTTGGCGAGATCGATGGGCGGACTCCGCTGATTCAAGAGTTTAGAGAAATCTGATCGTGATATGAGGGTCGAGGTCCTTATGGTAAGGTAGCGACGTGATGCTTCAAGAATATTATTGGACCGTTGCATTAGTTCAGAGTTAGGTCGTCACATCAATTTATGATGTCATAAATGCTTATTATGCGTCATTATGTTGCACGTTTCCCAGGCGTTGTATCGTTTTCCGTACCCTTTCTATTTCTTGATTGGTGGCTCTCGGGTTTCCCGCTTAGGACATTTATGTCTTCTATAAATAGGAGGAGCCTTTTATTAGACTGTTGCGCTTTTTAATTTTTCTAAGAAAGAAATTCTATAAAATTCCTCCTCCTTCTTTAATATTTTGAACTTCTACTTTCGCTAGAGTTTGTTGCCTCCATTACTTTTCTTTTTCTCCTCTATTCTTGCTTATTTCGATCTAAGACAAATTGCTAGTACTCCTTCTCAATCTTCTAGAGCTGCCTGTGCTTCGGTGCTAGAAAGTGATGTGTCCCCATTTGAAGAGGGAGTAGCGATGCTGGAAGATGAAGAATTTTCGGCGGTGGATGAGATAGTTCCTCATCCGAGGAAGACGAGGATTGATTTTAACAACCCTGCTGGGGATGAACCAAAGCCCGTTCCTTCCATTATGGATGAGGCGGCGATCACAATGCTCAAATATAAGTGGGGAATTCCTACTCATATCGATATGGTGCCGACGGGGAAGAATATTTTGCATATGCACTATCCGAGATACTGCACGTTTTATGTGTATTCCTTTATTGTCAGGTACACGCTTCCCCTTCCTTCTCTGTTGGTGGACTTCTACCACTTTTATGAAGTGTGCTCGGCCCAACTTTCTCCGTATGTGTACAAGCTATTTCTTATGCTTATCAAGTACGTGGAGCTAATGGCCCGAGGAATTTCCCTGGAGAACATGCTTCACATCTTTGCCCCACATTTTATTAGGGGTACGATGATTCATATGCGCCATCGAGGAACCAAGGTTTTGGTGGTGAAGATGGACGATAAGTCCAACTGCCACTTTTGGGAAAGCTACTTCTACGTGTGGACAGAACACCTCGTGGCGAACCCAATAGCGTTTCCAGAGACGTGGAACTTTTCTCGTGAGTTTTCCTTTGTTCACTTTGTGATTTTCCTTAAGATGGTTTCCGATTATCTCCCTTTAGCCAACATTGTTGAGTATTTATTTTTGCTTTTGCAGTTGACATACTACATCCCCTGCTAATTGTCGATATCCGCGAGTGGGTGAGCGAAATTCTCGCCCACACTGTAGGAATTCGTGAGTAGGCTTCCTTCCATGAGAAGTTTGGGCGCAAGTCTGTTACTGGTAAGTCAGCCTATTATAGCTTTGCTTTATTCTTTGCTTCATGGTTTAACCTAATCGTCATATGATCTAATCCCTCTTTATTGATATGTCGGAGAGTGCGAAGGAGAGGGATCCTCCGCTTATATTCCATCAAACAGCGCCCCCTGCCCAGCCTGCACCGAGGGCCGCTGCCCGGCCTGCACCAAGAGCTATTGTCCAATCTACCCCCGTGGCCGAAGTGGTGCGCGCCGATGCTAGTCAGCCAAAGACTTTGATTCCTACGTTCGGTTCAATGAGAGAATCTTCCCACGTTGGTATTGGGGAGGCCCTATCGAAGAGACGACGGGTAGTGTTGGAAGAGGTTTCTCCAACCAAAACTTTTTTGAGGGGTGCCCACGCCCCGGTGATGACCCAAGTCGGAGATTGTGCTAACCCAACTATGGAGATGATGGCCGTTGCAAGCATTCAAAGGGCTGATATAGCAGAGAGACAAAATTCTGTGGCCGCCGCTGTTGTTTCAGGCGGCCCTTCAACATCTCGACTGAACCGTGCCCCCTCTCTGATCAGTAAGAGGAGAAGGGCATCATGGTTGAGTATTATGAATCTGAGTCTGACATTGACTCAGAGGACATGAGGATGTTCGAGGAGGGCTTTACCCGAACTGTAGTAAAGCGGGAGGCCCTTCCCGAATACTCAAAGTTTCGTCTGATCTCAACCTACTACAAGATACAGTGGATTTTGTGCCGCAGTTCGATCTTCTATGATGCGCTGCTGAAAGCGTAGGTCTTTAGGATGTTAGCGATGCCGAGTTGTCACGCGATGTGGCCGCAATGGGCCTAAGGGTGAGTTCATTTTTGTATCCTTTACTTAGTGAACTTTGTTTTTACTAACTCCTTTATTCCTTCTCTTCTTCTTCCTTTTAGGCTTACATGCTGGAGGTCGATAGCGCTCGTAGGGCCAAGATGCAGGTCATGATTTTTCTGAAGATGGCCGAGAAATATTGATGGTACCGTAAAATATGTCGTGAGATGCACGAGCAGCTCAGAGCATGCACCAATACCTAGTCTACCAGGGAGGAATTGGAGAAAAGAGATGAGGAATTGATGTGGTCTATCCGCAGGTGTAGTGAGCTTGAAGAGCTGCTTCGAGCCAAGGATGAAGTGCTTGAAGTGGGAAAGTGGGTTGTCGCGGAATGAGAGGACCTTCAATTGAAGGTGTTATCTTTATAAGCTGAGCTTGAGCTGAATGCTGCTAAGGTCAATGCTTTTAGTGTTGAATGAGCGAAGAAGGTGGCCGAGCAGGAAAAGAAAATGGCCGAGATGGAGAGAGCTGAGAATGATCGAGTATCAGCTTTGGCGAGATCAGCAGCTTGAGATGATACTATCTGCGTCCTTAAGTATGAGCAGGAGTCTGAGAAGGCGACGAACACACTAAGGGAGGCACGACTTGAGGAGCGAATTGGTGAACTTGATCGGGACGTTTCGATCTTGGGAGACCGAGTTGTTGCTCTTGAAGCTGCGAAAGCTCAATTGTTGGCCCAAGCTCCCCCACAAGAGTTTGCTTCAGTCATTTTTCCCTGCTGCCTGTATGAGATATGGGTCCATGCCGAGGCCCAACGTGATATATACAAGAGTTTATATGAGGCAGGTAATATTCTAGAGGATGCCTTTGAAGATGCTCGGGTAAAGGAACGCAAGGCTCGTGCTGCCTGCGATTACGACCCTGCGACGTTGGAGGCTAGCGAGGGCATTGCTGTTGAGGATGGGTTTCCTTTTGATGATGATGATGTTCGGGAGAGCAGCAATGCGGATTATGCCGAGTGAAATAATTGCTGCAACCTGTGTACTTACTTTTTTATTTTTGTTTTATTTATCTTCTCCCTGAGGGCATGTTTTGGACTTTTATAAGGTGTGGTTGTTACACATGTATATTTGTACGAAGTAGCTGCTTCACCTTCGTTGGTGTATCATTTGATTTTCTTTTTCCCTCTCTCCCATTTGTTGCATATATATTTTTTAGACGTTCAGATTTTTTTTTGTGATGAGTCCCTCCTCTTTTTAATTGGGAATCTGACCTTGCCCTAATTGGGTAGGATCTCATCGTATGAGTCCGAATGAAGTCATTTCGGATTTACAAGTTTTGGCGAGATTGAGTTCTGGTTTGCCAACTCGGGCGGAATCAATCTTAACTCAAATGAGGTCGAATTGAGACTACCATCTTGGGTGAAGTCAAGTTCTGATTTATATTCGAACGAGTTCGAACTTGGAGTTTCCATCTTGGGCCAAGCCAGTTTCTGACTTATATACTCAAATGACATTGAACTTGGAGTCGCCACCTTGGGCGAAGTCAAGTTCAGAATTATATTCAAATGAGTTCGAACTTGGAGTTGTTGATTCGAGTGGACAAATTTTTACTTTTACTTGGTGATGGCCGACAGCTGCAAAGACGGAAATTTGAGATCAAAATAGTAATTTGTTATAAATTTGAGTGAGGTCAAAATTTTCTTTTATTCGACGGTGGTCGATGACCGTAAGGTGTTAAATCGAGTTAGGTCGAATTGTTACCCGTTTTATAGTAGCCGTAAAGGTGTTAATTCGAGCAAAGTCGAGTTGTAACCCACTGTGAATTCGACGTTGGCCGGTGGCGATAAAGGTATTAATTTGAGCGAGGTCAAATTGTAACCCATTTTAAACTCGAGCAAAGTCGAACTTTCCTTTTGTTTGGTGACGGACGATAACCGTAAGGGTGTTAATTCAAGCGAGGTTGAAATTGTAACCCGTTGTAAATCCAAGTGAGGTCAAACTTTCCTTTTGTTTGGAGATGACCGATGGCCGTAAGGGTGTTAATTCGAGCGAGGACAAATTATTACCCATTTGACAATGGCCAATGGCCGTAAAGGTGTTAATTCGAGTGAGGTCGAATTGTAACCCAATGTGAATTTGACAATGGCTGGTGGCCATAAAGGTGTTAATTCGAGCGAGGTCGAACTTTACTTTTGTTTGGCGATGGCCGATGGCTGTAAGGGTGTTAATTTGAGTGAGGTCGGAATTGTTACTCATTGTGAATTTGACGATTACCGGTGGCCATAAAGGTGTTAATTTAAGCGCGTTTGAATTGTAACCCATTGTAAACTAGAGCGAGGTCGAACTTTCCTTTTGTTTAGCGATGACTGATGGCCGTAAGGGTATTAATTCGAACGAGATCGAAATTGTAACCTATTGTATCATTTTTACTGGAGAATATTGCTCGTCGCTGCATCATTTAAGCGTGCGTCGGGGCAAATCCCGATTTGCTCAATTTCGCTTTTATTGGAGAACATTATGCGTCTCGTGGGTGAGTCCCAGTTTGCTCAACTTTGCTTTTATTGGAGAACATTTTACGTCTCATGGGTGTCCCTTATTCTGGATACTGTTTCTCAATAGTTGACCCATACCGAACTGTTTTTGTCACTTGTAGTATGATACGACTTAGAGGGCTTTGCTTGCAAGATAGCATGGCACGAAGCCTTTTCCTGGATGTTTTGGTGGCGTTCATTCCTTGTTTGCGTATTTATGCGAGTGCTTTTGTTCCTATTTTGAACCAATAAAAGAGATTGATAAGTTAAACCCAAATGATATTGCCTTACCTTTTCCTAGCAAGTCGATGAAGGGATGAGCAGTATTGTAGGGTCGCTCGCTTTGCCTCGCACATGCATGATGGTGTTAGATTTGGCGGTCGTGTTTAGCTTCGTCGTTAATTGTGTGGCTTCTAGACACAATTACCTTGCCCGTTGGGTATCGAGATCAAATCCCTGTCCGGTCCCATCAGATATGCACAAACAATAGATGAAACATGTCGTACTTTGTTTATAAATCATCCAGTGTGTGTGGGTACGAAAATAAGGCAATATATGCTTGCTATTTCAAATGGTCACACCATAGGCTATCATTTCTTCCTAAGAGGTAGAGGTACAGGCGTTATATAGGGTGAATTCATCACATGGGGTTGCAGTCATGTCACGCATATAGCGACCGTGATCCTACTTTGAACATACATACGGCGTACCAAACTTGTCGCTACAGATGAGGTGTGGGTTTTGCATTGACATTGGTCAGAGTTTCTATTTTGTGTAGAGATCTAACCTATATTGGTACGGTAATCTCAAAATCTTATCTACCATTCATTTCAAGTCGATGTTTATACCGATATGGTGAGGTTGTAATAGCCTGGAAGTAATACTTGGCTAGTCCTAGATCTAAAGGAAACTAAATAATTTGGCTAAGAAATCCCCAAAAATGGGGCCAAATTATTTGACCAAAAAGTGTTGAACCTTCTAGTTAAACTAATTAATAATAAAAACGAAGGGTAAATCTTAGGCAAACATAAGTAATTTTAGATCTAAGCATACTGAATGCGAGAACACACAAGACCAAGTTTGAAAAACTCTTTTTAGATCGATTGAAGAACATCAAATATAAATAGTAAGCTTACATATTTGACACCACATTGTTTCGTATCTGAAAGAGCCAAGAAGAAAGAGAGATAATCACATTGAGAAATAAGAGATCAATCTTTATTGACTTAATAGTAATGATTACAAAAACTTGTAACCAAAATCTAGGCTCCTACTTTGTTGTTGAAGGTCTCCTCCCGTTCTTCAGTTCCTTCTTCTCTCCTGGGAGAGTCCCCCTTGTTTTCTTTGGTCATATATATATATATATATATATATTCCCCATCTTCCCCTTTGTCCAACGGTCTTTAACCAGCATACCCCTTTTCTTGACTATACTCCTATTTACTCACACAAGCATGACTGCATACATTATGTTGTTCAATCCTTTTGATGACTCGATCTCAGCGATGGTCGTGACACTCGTCGTCATTACGCCTTATGGGTACGTTCATAACTTGGTCGACCCCTTACCACTCTTTTTAATGGTATTCCCCTTGGGGTCAGATTTTGATGCATACAGGGACATCAAACTCATCTCGTATAGGAAACATGTGGAAGACCTCAGTCAACGGTTCAAGTCCATGGAGTTCAAGTACATTCCGCAATTCCACAATAAATTAGCAGTTGCGCTAGCTACTTTGGCCTCAATGCATCTGTACACGGGTAACGCTCATATTGACCCATTCAAAATTCGAGTTTGTGAAAGGAACGATTATTGAAATGCAATTGAAATAGAACCGGATGATGAACCTTGGTATCACGATGTCAGAAGTTTTCTTAAAATGAAAGAATATCCTGAGCGAGCCAATGGGATCAAAAGAGGACTATCTGAATGCTTGCAAGTAATTTTTTCTTGAGTAGAGAAATCTTGTACAAAAGAACTCCAGATCTGAATCTGTTGAGATGAGTAGGCTCTTGAGAAGCGGAGAGAATCATGAATGAAATGCATTCTGGACTATGTGGGCCCCACATGAACCGGTACGTTGTTGCAAAGAAAATACTCTGGGTTAGTTAATATTGGATGACCATGGAAAGATTTTGTTTCAGATTTGTCCGCAAGTATCATCAGTGTCAGGTACACAGCGATTTGATTCACTCACCTCCCTCAGAGTTGCATCCCATGTCTGTACCTTGGCTGTTCATTGCCTAGGATATGGATGTTATCGTGCAAATCGAGCCAAAAGTTTCAAACAGATACATATTTATTGTGGTTGCCGTTGATTATTTCACAAAATGGGCCAAAGCAATTACCTTTAAAGTTGTCACCAAGAAAGCGGTGGTTGATTTAGTGCATTTCAATATCATATGGTATTTTGGTATTCCTAAAGCTATGACGATGGACAATGCTGCAAATCTAAACAGCCATTTGATGAGAGAGGTATGCAAGCAATTTAAAATTATGCATCGTAATTCTACTCCTTATCGACAGAAAGCCAATGGCGTCGTTAAAGTTGCAAACAAGAATATCAAGACGATGGTCAGAAAAATGGTCCAGGTTCCAGATAATGGCATGAAAATGGGTCTTTCGCAGTATTGGGACATTGCATGACCGTGCGCATATCATTTAGAGCCACCACTTATTGATTTATAGAACTAAAGTTGTGATACCGACAGAAGTAAAAATTCCCTCTCTTCTGAATATTTGAAGCCGAGATCGAGGATGAAGATTGGGTCAAAACCTAGTTCGAAAAATATATTATTATTAATAATAAATAATAATAATAAATGATTGGCTGCAGTTTTCCACTAAAAGTTGTACCAACAAAGAAATGATCGTGCTTACAATAAGAAAGTGCAGTCTAGGAAATTTGAAGTAGGGCAACTCATTCTGAGGCATATTCTCCTGCATCATGAAGAAGCTAAAGGAAAATTTCCTCAAAATTGGAAAGGTCCATACATTGTAACCAGATTTTTACCAAATGGTGCATTGTATTTGGGAGACATTGAATAAAAACCACTGATATATGTGAGTCACAATGTATAATGTGAATCTACTCAAGGTCTCAACCCGCCAAACGATGTTGTAAAGCTCAAACAAGTCAGCCTCGTCGTTACACCTAATTAAACATGTGTTCGTCCTCGAATATGCCAAAAGTCATTCCAGAGCCATCAAATCATTGTATAAGATCACCATGCATATATCCATGGGTGATATCACGTCAAAAAAATCCATATAAGTAATCGACATAATCCTGGCGAATATCCTTCCTTAGACCTTAGCTTACAATCCTTAGAAAATAGTTCCAACTTCTGAACTCTTTCTGAGATCCGGTTCTTGGATATAAACACTATATCAATCCCTACAAGTTTCACTAAACTCTAAATATACCCCCAAGATATAACCACACGATGTATCGCATGGCTCATATACTCATAGAAATATCTTTCGGACGTAATATTTGCTCATTACCAAACCCGATACAGGTAATATATCTCATATCAAATAGAACCTTGTCCCGAAGCTTCAAAACATTATTAATGATGAAATAAACATGTAGAACTGGTAACCATTCATCAAATCAAAATTCGTGGAGTCCTCTCATTCGACGAGAGCAAATGTCAAGTTCGAAGAGACCCAATCACATTCTCCATCAAAACATACCCCGTCAAAAAGAAAATCGCATTAATATCAGGTCCAGTAACCTTTTCTCAACCCATACATGATTCTTAACTGGTAAGTCACACCAAAATCCACATGGAACCTCAAATAATACGGTCCGTACACCAAACAAGCAATAACTCAAATATGAAAAATAATAGTAAGATGATCCAATAAGAGATCTACCAAACAAGTTTAATAAGTAGGATAATATAAATCATATCCTTATGAACAATTTCCACAAAGGAGAAGCAAAAAACATGAAATAAGCATAAGGAATCACATCCCATCATAATACGTATTGCAGTGTGTAACCAGATCCAACATATTATTGTTGCAATACTCAACCTTGAGATCCAATCATATCAATCCACATGGGAGTGCTATGAAGCAAACACATGCTCACCGTGCACATGTGAATCAACATCAAGCATGGTAAAGTGTATAAATATAACCATAGGGCGAAGAATAAGTATAATACACTACAAAAAAGGTAAGCATAACTACAGTACAATAAATTGACATCTCATGATCCATCTCACTCATATATCATCACAAGGACTAAACAGGACCACAATATGTGTGTGAATAATCAGTTGTCTTCACAACCCATCATAGCATAGGAGAGAAACTCCTGAAATAGATCGGGGCATGAATAACATCCATTCTACCTGATGACATACCCACAGTAAATATTGCGCATGAGTAAGAAAATCTAATTTGGTGTAGAATACACATTCTAATTAGGCCTATCAATACATCCCCAAACGATTTCAAGCCATTCCGAAATAGGTAAATAGCCTTCCAAAGGTTCACACTGACCTTTCAATAACATATACAATCAGTTGTCTAACCCGTAACATACTTTGACACTCCACAACCAAAGGAATAGGATACCTCTACGAAGATCCAATCTCCAGACCCCAGGAATATAAATATCTCAAAACCTGATTGTCACACCTAAAAATTGGGGATGTATGGCCGTCACCCGACGCCATACTTGGCTCGAACGAACCACTTTGTAACTGTGAACTCTAGAGGAGTAACCCTTCAACTTAGGCTAACAAGACCTACCTTCAATCTAACAATACCAATCAAGGATGACAAAGCCATATTCTGAATCATCTAAAAATAACGACTCTCATCTGAGGGTTAAAAATACCATAAAGCTCATATACATAATTCTATAGGTTGATGAGGTTGCCATGATTTTCTACAACCAGTAATACAAAATTGAACATGTACACAGGACTGACAAAGCCACAATAATGATATACAAAATACACAGGACTCATCTACAAGCCTCTAAACATAATTTGATAGTCGAGAACCTAGAAATATAAAATGGACCCATAGTTTAGATCTAGTAACTTTTGGAGATTGGACTTTACCAACCAAGTTGATGTTTGGCTCTTTCTATTGGGAAGGTCTATCCAGTTGTTTATCAGGACCTACATGCATGAAATGTAGCGTCCTCGGTAAAAGAGATGGCATTAAAAAATATTGTACCGAGTATGTAAGAAAATATAATAACTGAAAGAAAGTGGGATTCAAAGATGATATGAAGATATACATACCTGCTGATACTAACTCTGCTTTCTAAATATAGTAAATAAACTAGTTGCTCTACTCTATAAGGCTCGGTACGTATAACTGCTCTATCATAGTAGGCTCGCTCATAGGCACTCGGACATACTAGTCCTAATATCTCAGCCATTATAGGCTCACTAATATGCACTCGACCACAGTAGGCTCGATATATCACTTACCATCCTATCTGAGTTTGGCCATTAGGGCCTGCCCACCGATTATAGCTCAGTGGTAGTAAAAATACTGCAATAATATATACACACACACACACACACACACATACACTACTTTCTTGAATAAAAGAAGACAATACTTAACTGAATATAAAGTCCTGATAGGGGAGAATACTATAACTTATGAGACTAGGATAATATACATAAGTTTAAAAATACGAACTTCTCATTTTGTCTCGTTATCAAACGCATGTCGTTACGGGATCATGCCAAAATAAAGGAATGGTTTAGCCTTAACATATCTTATCACAATCTGTCCAATAACCATATTTAACTTGTCTTATTTCACTTTAATCTACGACAATGATAGTAAGATATTGCTAAGCAACGAAAGATACAACTATTGTCATCGAACGACAAGCTTATTTTATGTTAAAATGGGAAACATCTCCCATGTTTCATTACTTTTCCAAGTCCATAAGCCATAAAGAACCCATACAACCTTCTACTACTTTCAGCACCACAACACAAATCAATCTACACACCAACAAGTGCATAAACATCACCAACAAAACTACTATTTCATACGACAAGCAACAAGCTTGGATTGAATCCCTTTTGAACCTTTTAACCCCAAAGTAATTCATTAATTAAATTAACAACATATCCAACATGAAATTCAGTACAATGGGAGGACTTCTAACCTCCTATTCATCTCCTAATTCACCATCAAACAGACCAATAATCCAACAACAACAAGTACAACTTTCCATTATTATGTTGTCCTTTCTCTTAATATTCACAGTACCAACAACAAATTCGAAATGTAGAAAATATTTTTATAATAAAAACATCATAAAAACGTTTCCTTTAAAAGGTTTCCAACCATTTAAAGTTCATGGAAACAACCTTTCTAAACCAATCCATTAAGAACAATAACATCTCAAACTATTTCAGGTCTTCTCTTGTAGTAACTTGCTCAAATAATGAAACTAACATACAAAAAACTTAAAGAAAATGAAGTAGGCTATTTTACACACCTTAAACAGTAGAAAAAACTTGATATTCCCGCCAAATACAGCCCACAACTATCCTCAATGACAACATAACCTCAAAAAGGTGTGTTTCTTCACTAGAACTAACTTTTGATATTTAAATTTGGTGAATCATTTGGATTCCCCATAAAACCCTTATGGTACCTGTTTAGGAGGGTTAGGAGAATTTTAGAGATGAATTTGATTCGAAAATGAGCAAAAAATAGGCGTCCAAATCATTTTTAAAGTGAAGTAGGTCGACCACTGCTGAAATGGGTCCCTTTGGGAGCTGCTTGCGCGATTTTGTCAAATCATGAATATCCCTCCACTTAGATGTTGTATTGATGAATGCTTTAATGAATTAGAAACTAGACTCAATGATGTTCAATTTTGTGGGTGGATTATCCCTTATTTCCAATCATATTGGGAGAAAAGTGTAGCTACATTTGACCTAATTCTCAACACATTATGAATATAACTTATGATGACCTTTGCTAACTTTTGTTCCACAACTCTCTTGACTTCAAAAACAACACACGACTATCATAAGACTAAAATAACTCATAAATAACTTCGTGATCATGTTATGCACTCTATTCTCACCTCAAAAGTATATGTTATAACATTCCCAACTTGTCGCCTATCGACGAAACTTATTTCTTCAATTCGTTTAGCTTCTAAACCTTCCAACTCTCTTGGTACTTGCTTAAATATCTTTTACCTCCACAGTAACATGATTAGAATAATTTATGTACTTTAAAAGTTGGTCTGATTTTTTTATCTTACATCAATTGACGCACGATGTGCTCTCACGTATGAAACTATAGGGTGTAACATCACTCCCCCTTTGGAATATTTGTCCTCAAATTTACTGATGCGCTTATCAATCTCATAAACTATAGCTCTTACGAATACTTTAGTACTATCTTTTCCATCTAGGCAACTATTTTATGAATAAATCCAAAGGCCAGGGCATTTCCTCCTTTAGGCCTCTTTCTCACAGCATGACCTGTGGTTGGATTTATTCCAATCTCATAACTGTTACTACATTCTCTCACACAACATGTACAACTCTGTCCTTGTATATGCACATATGCGATTCTTCTCTCTTTTTTCCTCTAGCTTTTATCCAATCTCTAGGCTTCACTTTGTGAACATATACATAACTATCACAAGTTATCCATATGGGCATCTATAGGTGTACTGAAGTTCTTCGCTCGGTACTTTGTCAAACTTATGACTATTGCTATTCTTTTTCATAGCCTTGGTTATCTATCTTTATGGCTTTACTGCATCTAGGTAGGTCATAGGATACCATAATGCTTACTTCGGTTTGTTATTACCGAGGTCTTCTACCCAAATCTAGGTTAATCCCTTACTGTTTATCCTATATGTATCAATCTATGTCCTTTAATGCATAGGCATCTAAAGAATGACATCCTAATCTCCTCTCATACTTTGGAACTTTTATCCATCTATTGTTGATTCACTATAATGTTGATCTATAATCTACCACTTATAACTTGAAACCTTTTACATAATACATTTTCACTAGGGCTAACGTATGATCGGGGGAACATGGTAAGTGATTTACATGGTCCACCTAGGGACGATACTATACTTCAATAATCGTATTTCATAGCATCCCAACGTGATTCATATTATGAGGGTATTCTAATGTCGTGAAATTCATGAAATCCTTTTTACTTGGATCATTACTCAATCAAAGGTCTAACGTCATCCTCTTATCTATCACAATTACACCTTTATTCTGCTACCGGGGCAGCATTCCATCTCTTCTAAATGCCTAGTCTTAGATTCCTCTGAGTTCTTTCAAACTATACTGAACTTTCTATAATTTATAGAAACCATTAGCTGTCTAGTTTTGATGGGCTTAAATCCCGAGGCCATACCTATTCTTGTCACCTTCCCACTTATTTTTTCTTATCCTTACTCTTTTCTAGCTAAAACCTTGTCACTCTACCATACTTTAGCTCGCAACCTACACATATCAATTTATACTACTCGTAACTATCCTTTAGTTTGCTAGCACCATAGATTTCCTTATGTTTTTATAGAAACTTAAGAGAGACATCACATTATCTCTAACCTTATTTACACTCTTAGCTAGACCTCTCTGAACTTGGAAACCATAGGCTTGAAGATTTGTTACTGATGACATCACTATCGTTTTTGGATACTGAATCACGGCGATTTTAGCCCTCTATCTGAAGTATGGACTTTTCACAACCTTCTTCATATGAGTATCGCGTACCTTCTGTACCTTTACCTTACTTACCTTTAAATCTCGCATCGTATCTTCTGTCTCTTTCATAACCTCCCTTCCACACAGGTGAAATTCACATCCATACCTTAAAGCTCTACTATATTACTTGCACCTCTAGTGCATACACAATCTGGTGGAAGCTTCATACTGACTTCTTATGAGGGTTGTACTCCTCTATTTGGCTTTATCATAGAGCTGTTATATAATATGACTGTTGTATTATCTCTCTTGTAACTCTGATACTAAGAGTGATTCTGCAATGTTCGGAATCATGATTTCTATAATTATCTTGGTCTAATAATCGAACTCTTGATTTACTTAGATATTTTAAATCCTGGGATTCTTCTTCTCTCCCAGCCTTTATATAGGCTTAATCTATCATCCAATCTACAAGTCAAGGTATTATTTATTACTTTAGTCTTTTGTGGATGCTATAGATCATCCATGTTATAAACTCCTAACAATAAAAGGATAATCTTCTAGAAATTCATTCCTTTGTCTGTGACATGGACTCAATTCTTTATTTTACTTATACCGGAGTCTCCTATAACTGAACGAATGTCAACATATATGCTGCATATATAATTCCTTTTGTGCCTTCTCAATTGTCTTAATGAAGGCAATTACTTTTCCTGGTCATTCTGCCACTTGTTGCATGAATACTTAGCTTATCTTAGTGCCCACACATATTGAAATTTCGTGCAACTCATATATATAACTTTTGATTTTACTTTCCATCAATAGTCAAGATAGGATCCACTTTCTTATGGACTGCACACAATGTTGTAGAGATACTATTGTTACAAGATCATTTCTTCTTCATGTTACAATACTTAGGCCGAAGCCTTCTTCCTTATTACCTCAGATAGTCTTTTGTTGTAGTACTTAGGGAAAACCATATGACTCTTGTAAGGCTGCGAGCTTATCACATCGTATACCCGATGGAATTTTTGATGTTCTTCCTCACCTATAATTATCCTTAGTTAATTACCTCTTCACCCTTTTTCTCGTAGGGTTTTTTCTGTACTAAAATTTTGACTATCTCCTCAATGGAACTCCATTTTATTTTCGTAACACTTATACGATACTTTTAACTACCCCAACTCCTATCTGAATATTTATCAAGGATTATGATGTCATATATTTGAGACTAATTTCCCTATGTTAAGGTTTACTATGTATATTTGCACGGCCTGCTAAGTTATAACCACTTGTCTAGCCATAACTAGACTCTTCCTGAATAACCTAGTTGGTCCATTCTCATATCTAAATTTAGTGTAATCTCTCTTGAGTTATTTCCTTAGTCTTAACTTACCTCTCACACCGGCCCCTCGTGTATCAACTATTCATTTGCACTTATTTATTAGTAACATCCTTGGTGGGAACCCTTACAGCCTTTCCCCGGTTCGTTCTTGCATAATGTTCTTGATTCATAACATATCTATAGGATCAGAATAAAAGCAATCTCATTCCTTTCACTTTTTTTACTGCATTCTTCCTTTACTATTCCATAATTACCTCTTTATCTTTGCGTCTTTTCACATCTTCACTAACTCTTACTTGCCTTGTGGTAACCCTTCTATACCAAGGATAATGAATTTTCTTATGCACGAGGGTGACACCTAGTGTAACTGGCACACATAGTCCCTTAAGCTCAACTTTTCTCACAGTGCTTGCTTTTGGGAAGCGTTTTCCTGAATGACCTTTAAAGGTTATTCTTCTATTATGCATTCTATTATTTCCAGAATGAGATCTCTAAAATTCTCAAGAAGTCAACTATTATCAAATTCTTTGGTCCCTAATTCATTTTGATTTTATCTTATTTACTAGCCCATACTAATTTCTATTTGTCTGAGGGTCTAGGTTAGTCTTCTGGGAATCATGTTGGAGTCACCAACTCATTTCTCAAAATAAAGATATGAATTTATGGCATATACTCTTTTATAGTCTCAAGGACTATCTCCTTTTATCTTTTCCTTCACTTGACTATAGACTCTGTCATCTTGTCATACATTGATTTACCGTTATTTTATCACATCTTACTCATACCTCTTCATTTTCTTTTTTCTTATTCTCCTGATAATATTTCTGTCTATTACCTTATTCTGAAACCTTCAAAAAAAACCATCTTTTACTTTAGCTCCCCTTGCTCCATCTCACTGTCTCTTTGGGTCGCCTGACATTCTTTGTTACTAGGAAGGAGAGTCATACTAAGGTAAATATTTATCCATTATAGTATTCCAATGCCAATCTGAATATTCTATTATTCATATCTGACTATACTATTCTAGAGTGCACCACCTGGGTGCCTCACAAGGAGACCTACTGCCATATTTGCAATATCCTTAAAAAATGTCAGCTAACGCATAACTAAGATGGGTATGGACAATTGTACATACTTGTGTTACTGTTGAAGGTAGCTCGAAATGCTTATATTTCTTTTCCTGAATAGTAAATACTGATAATCTTCACTAACAGGGTACCTCATACTCTTCTTCACCTTGCTTATATTACATGTTAAAACTTATACTTTAACCTTCTAATACTCCTATGGACTGCTATTCGCGGGGTATGTTTTAAATTCTCATCTTAGGGTCTTAAGATGGAACTTTCACATCTAGTATGCACGATCTGATAGGGCCTCAAACAGGGTCACGCCATTATGAACTCTCTCTACTAATGCCCTTACTTGTTGTTGCATTATCCCTCTGGCTAGATGTTATCTCTCTAAGTGAAAGCATCTATATATCATTAGCAAATATAAGTCCTGGCTCAAATTCTTATGACTCAATTCTGTAGAACAATTTTGATTTGAAAGAAGGGTAACAGACTCCTAAATTCCTTGTAGCTTCATGTTTCTATAATGTGGTGCACAACACATCTATAAATAAGGCTCTACTGGACGCAGCTTGTAGATTACCTAGGATAGAACTGCTCTGATACCAAGTTTGTCATGACCCAAACATGGGCAGGCATGTCCAGCACCTGGTTCCATACTCGGCCTGAGCATGCAACTCTGTAACTGTGGACTCTAGAGGGGTAACCCTTAACATTGGCCAACTAGGCCTACCTGCAAGCTGACAATACTAGCCAAGGCCGATGAGGCCATATTCTAAATCATCTAAAAATAACGTCTCTCCCATCTGAGGGGTAAACATACCCCAAAACACATATACAAAATTGTGTAAGCCAACGAGGCCACCATGAACATCTAGAACAAGCAATACAAAATTGAACATTTAAGCTGGCAAGGCCACAATAATGATATATAAAGTATACAGGACTCGTCTACAAGCCTCTAAAGATAACTGAATTGTATCATGGTTGGGATAGGGCCTCGACCTACCCATAAAATTTGCACATATAAAATGGAATCCAAGGTTTAGATCTTGTAACTCTGGGGAAGTGGAGCTTACCAACCAAGCTGATGTTTGTCTCTTCCAACGAGGAAGTTTTATCCAGCTATCTATCAGGACTTACATGCATGAAATGTAGTGTCCCCGACAAAAAGGATGTCAGTACAAAATAATATATCGAGTATGTAAGGCAATAGAATAACTAAAAGCTGAGATTGAACTGATAATATAATAATTAAAAGTAATTGGGAGTCAAATATTATCTGAAGATATGTTTATCTGCTGACACTGACTTAACTCTCTCAATATAGCAAATAAAATAGTTGTCCGGCCCTAGACGGCTCGGTAGGTATCACTGCTCTGCCATTGTAGGCTCTCTCATAGGCACTTGGCCATACTAGGCTCGGTATCTCGGCCATCCTAGGTTCTTTCATATGCTCTCGGCGATTGTAGGCTCGGTATATAACTTACCATATTATCAAAGGTGACCAATAGGGACCTGCCTACCAATTATAGCTCAGTGGTAGTGAAAATACTGTAATACTATATATATATATATATATATATATATATACATATATATATATACATATATATATATAGACGCTCTGTTCTCTTGACTGAAAGAAGACAATATTTAACTGAATATAAAGTCCCGATAAGGGAGAATACTATAACTTATGAGCCTAGGATAATGTACATAAGTTCAGGAATACGAACTTCTCTTTATATCTCGTTATCATACGCATGTAGTTACGGGATTGTGCCAAATGAAGGAATGGTTTAGCCTTAACATATCACAGTCCATCCAATAACCACTTTAAACTTGTCTAGTTGCACTTTTTTCTACAACAACCATAATAAGGTTATCATTAAGCTATGAAAGATACAACTACTGTACATCGAACAACAAGCTTATTTTATATTAAAACGGTAAAAATCTCCCCTGATTTCATTACCTTCCCAAGTCCATTAACCAACAAGAACACATACAACCTTCAACTATATACTTTCAGCACCACAACACAAATCAATCTACACAAAATCAAGTGCATAAACATCACCAATAAAACTACTATTTAACACGACGACCTACAAGCTTGGATTAAATTCCTTTTGAACCCTTTAAACCCAAAGTCATTCATTCATTAAATTAGCAACATATCAAGCATGATATTATGTACAATAGGAGAACTTCTAACCTCCTATCCATCTCCTAATTAACCCTCAAGCAGACCAACAATCTAGCAATAACAAGTACAACTTTTCATTATTATTTTGTCCTTTCTTTTCATATTCACAGTGCCAACAACAAATTCAAAATGTAGACAATATATTTATAATAAAACATCATAAAAAAGGTCATTTTCCAATTTTCCAACCATTTAAAGCTCATGGAAATAACATATTTAAAACAGTCCATTAAAAACAATAACATCTCAAATTATTTCAAAAGTCTCCTCTTGTAGTATATTGCTCAACTAATACAACTAACATACAAACAACTTCAAGAACATGTAGTAGGCTGGTTTACTCACCTTAACCAGTAGCAACAACTTCAAATTTCTTTCATACACAACCCAGAACTATCCTCAATGAGAACACAACCTCAAAGAGGTGTTGTTCTTCACTAAAACTAACTTTTGATGTTGAAATATGGTGATTCACTTAGATTCCCCATCAATCCCTTACGGTAACTATTTAGGAGGGTTAGGAGGAGTTAGGAGACAATGTTGAGTCGAAAATAAGCAAAAAATAGGCGTCCAAATAATTTTTAAAGTAAAGTATGTCGATCGCCGCCTAAATGGGTCCCATTAGGAGCTGCTTGTGCGGTCTTTTAAATGATTAACTTAATTTATGTACTTTCAAATATGATCTTATTTTTTAGCTTACATCAATTGACTTACGATGTTTTCTCACGTACGAAAAAATGGGGTGTAACACTGATCTCTAACTATCCCACATAAATGAATGGTACGTCACTCATACACAACCATCTCATGGGAAGTACTCCCATAAATCTTTCGCACCATGTAGCAAAACATTAAAATCTACATTCACCAACCATGTGATTTCTATAATACTAGTCAAGAATCTACAAATTAATACACAATGTGTTTTCCACAACATACACCCTTCTCATGCAATACAAGATAGTGCTAGCATCCTCTTAAACATCTCAAATCTCCCATGATTCCTGCTTATGACCTTCCTTCTAAAACAAAATCGCAACATTGTCCATTTGATCCTAATACCTCATGACTCACTACATTGATTATGCCATAAAATGAAAATACGAGAATCATGTTATCAACTCTGAATCATAGGTAAGATGTACCCTACATCAACCAAAAACCTTTCTCTTAATCCAATTCAAGAGAGAATCACAATACGCAACAAACTTCCCTTATCCATAGGAGACATCAGGCTCGAGTCGTGGTTAAAACCATCTTGAACTCTTTGAAACCTATCTACACATAACCAAGCCATCTGAACTGAATCTCTCTAAATCAACAAAGCCTCGCAAGCCGCCAAACCCAAAAATAACTCAAACTGAAATGCTCACCTGAAGAGACCTTCAACGAATCTGAAGTTATTTCTTCCATCTTTCCAACACCGCATCATAGAATCAATAATGATACCAAAATATTCAAATTTTCTTTCACAGTCTAAAGTAAAACACAAATCCTTAGCCACACAACGAAATGCAAAAATTCTTAGGTACCACATCTTGGATCTTGAACCACTAGAACCATTCTCGAGAGTCACTTATTTTGACCTAATCTGGAATACATAGCCAAATATGCCGATCAACTAGGTCTTCGCTGGCACATGAATACGCCAAAAGAATTAACCAAAAATTCTTTCTTCCTGCACTCTACATCTATAGAGGAATATTAAACCTTAGCTACACCACAAACGTCATATATAAATAAGGTATAATACATTATACATCTAGTAATTTCCTTGCCCAATTCATCCTCGATGACAAGCTTCTCAAACCATATCCAATCCACAAGTGTATCCAAGTACAGGAGATATAACAACACATGTCCAAATGACTCGATAGTCGATGACAAATTCACTCACTTGGCTTGAAACCACAAACACATTTTTTGATAACCCACAATAACCTTCCTTCTCTAATTCCATGACCTCACGCAGTTATCTAGCTAAATCTCCTCATAAACTCACATAGCACCAGTCAAAACACACTCCAACTATCTACTTAGTGCAAATTCATTCTTGCGATAGTCGAGCTAACTTTCTTAAACGTCTGAAATAGTAGTATATGCATCCCATTGTATAGAAGGAAACTCTTCATAGAAGCCTCATGAAAACCCCACAAACTCAAACCATCTCATAGTAGATAACCCACTTTCCAGCCCATACTCAATATTTTCCTATGCCCTACAACCATCATAACCACTAAGTACTCAATTAATCTTCTCGATTCTACTCTCATCAACAAGATTCCACTTCATTCCACAAATATACAACTAAAAAATCAACCAGCACGTCCACATCTTAAGACTATAAAATACATTGAGACGATGACCAAGCATCCATAGTCCTTTGCATCCCTTCCACAATATCATATGTCACCAGTGCACAAATGATGTCGAGCACTCAAAATCGCACACAAATCAAAGAGAATGAAATTGGATGTTTAGGTTTCAAGCTAAAATAAAATTTGCGACGACCCGGCCCGTTGTCACATGAGTTACCGCCCCGTTTCCTCCATATTATGTTGCTCTATGTTTCAATATCAGTATTTGAATGGATTGGATAGAAATGAATTGGTTTTAGTTGGAAATGAGGCACTTAGCCTCTTAGAAGAAAGCTTGTTTTAGAAAAGTCAACCGAAAGTTAACTATGTTGTTAAAGGGCTCGAATGTAAATTCCGGTGGTTTGGTTAGCTTCGAGAGATGATTTGTGACTTAGGAGTGTGATCGGAATTGATTTTGGGGGTCCGATGTAGAATTAGGCTTGAATTGGCGAAGTTGGAATTTTGGCGAATTCCGATGGATAGGTGAGATTTTTATCCGAGGGTTGTAATAGAATTCTGAGAGTTGCAGTAGCTTTGTTAGATGATTTTGGATATGTCTGCAAATTTTCAGGTCATTCGGACATCGTTTGGTTGGCTTTTTGATTGAATGTGCAATTCGGAAGTTTTTAAGAAACTTAGGCTTGATTTGGTGAAATTTGATGATTTTGATGTTAACGATAGTGTTTTGATGATTGGAACAAGTTTGAATAAGGTTGTTGGATGTGTTGGTGTTTTGGGTTGAGGTCCCGAGGGCCTCGGGGTGATTTCGAATGATTAAACAGAAATTTTTAAAGCATGTTGCAGGTCTGGTTTTTATGGCTTCTAGTATTTCCGCATCTGCGGAAAAGGAGCCGCATAAGCGGTTCCGCAGATGCGGCTGTTTTGTCACAGAAGCGTTCCTCGATGGACCTGTGCAATTCCACAAAAGTGAAATTTCGGACGCGTAAGCGGTTACGCATAAGCGGAAAAATCACCGCAGAAGCGGTAGCAGGGAAACCGCAGAAGCGGATGTCTGTCGCATAAAGTGATTCCTGGGGAAATTAGCGAGAACCGCAGAAGCGGTCAATAGGCCATAGAAGCAGTCCCGCATAAGTGGTAGCGAGACCGCTTAAGTGAAAATCGCTGAAGGATTTTAATGAATCAGTGTTTGCGAATTTCAGAAGTTAAGAAAACATTTTAGACTTCGGGAAGAGGCAATTTTGGGCGATTTGGAGAGGATTCAAAAAGGATTCCATTAGGTATGAATTTATAGCCTCGAATTACGTTGTTATGGTGTAAAAACAAGGATTAAACACTGAAAATTCAAGGAATTAAAGGGTAAAAATTGAGGCTAGGGCTTGAAACATAAGAAAGTGTAAACTTGGAATTTGAGGGGTCAAATGGACTCCGATTTTGATGAATTTGATATGGGTAGACTCGTGGCGAGACGAGGAGTCCGGTAATGTGAATTTCGTAATTTTTTGAGAAGTGGGCCCGGGGCTCGTATTTTGCTAGTTTCGAGATTTTTTATATTTTTCGATTGTTTTCGATTGGGTATTATTCCCTTAGCATATTGTAATGCATTCACTCTGATTTTGGTTAGATTTGACGTGCGTGGAGGCCGACTTGAGGGGCAAAGGCGTCGCGAGCTAGAGATTTCACTGTTTCGAGGTGAGTAATACTTGTGAATGATATCCTGAGGGTTTGAGGCCCCAGATTTGCACATCATAGTGTTGTATTGTGGTGACTTGCACGCCAGGTATGAGCGTGGGGTAGAGCACCATTGGGGATTGTGACTTGGTCCGTCTCGGTTGTTGATTTCACTACGTGATTGACTTAAAACTACTTGATGCTATCATGATTTGGGCTGATTGCCATGTTTGGGCTTCGTGCCAACTATGTGAATCCTTCGGGGATTGATATTACTGTTTTAGCATATCTTGCATATCATTTGGTTTCAGTCCAAGGTTTTAAATACTGTTTTGCAAACTCAGCCATGCTTCTAAGTTTTGAAAACTTAAATGACATTTTAAATGTATTTCGGGCTGGAAACTTCTATTTTGTAAATGCCCAAGGGGCTTACTATATTATTTTCTGGACTGATTATAACGTGACTTGAAACAGTGGTAACAATGACACTGTATGTTATACTTAAAACAATGGTAACAATGACACTATAATATATACTTGGAACAGTGGTAACAATGGCACTGTGTGATATAAATTGGTCAAGTAACAATGGCTGACCGGTCAGGTAACAATGACTGACCAAGATATTGCTCTTGGGCTGTAGGAGCCCCTCCGGAGTCTGTACACACCCCCAGTGAGCGCAGGGTACCCAAATGGATTGGGCTGCGCGCCGTAGCGGTCATTTGCATTGCATTGCATTCATGTATTCATTCCTGTTTGTACTACGTGGCATGATGTTTAGCACTCACATATCATTGGCATACATGCTATTACTTGCCTTGTTGACCAGATACCCTGGTGTTACATGTTAAGGAGTGTTGAGCCCGAGAGGCTGATGTTGTGCTTTGTGAGTTGGGAGTGAGCCCGAGAGGCTGTTGTTATACTTTGTGATTTGGGAGTGAGCCCCGATACTGCACTGAGAGGTTGATACTGAGCCCGAGAGGCAGATTTCTGATTATTTCCTGCTTGTTGAAATTATTTTTCGCAACTGTTGAAAAGGAATATTTTCAAAAGAGATTTTTAACTGAGCTTGAGATTTTCTAAAGGATTTTCTCAGTGTTACGGTTTTACTATCTTTCTCAAAGGGTTGTACTGTTTGTTATAGAATTTTGGAGTGCTCATACGTGTTTTCTTATCGCTCGGATATTATTCGCTCTTATTACCACTGAGTTAGAAGTACTCACTTTACTCGCAGTTACAGGTATTGTTCACCCGGTAGCGGGTTAATAGCGGATTGAAGGTATTGCTATTGTAGCTAAGCAAATGACTGCCGGCATTCGGGGCACCGAGTTTCTTCTTCTTCTTGATTTCTAGATTTTTATTTTATGTATTATAGTCTTTGAAATTGTAATAAAGACCCTCCTAGATGCTCGTGACTTGTGACACCCCGGTCGGGCTGAGTTAGGCTATAATGTTGATAAGTAATGTTCTTTAAGTCGCATTTTTCCATCTATTTATGTTTCGTAAGTGTTAAAGAAACGAATTGGGTTAGTTGGGTGGCCTTGTCTTCACGAGAGGCGCCATCATGACCGGGTATGAAGATTGGGTCGCGACAAGTTGGTATCAGAGCCTAGGTTACTAGGTCTCACGAGTCATGAGCAAGTTTAGTAGAGTCTCGCGGATCGAAACGGAGACGTCTGTATTTATCCTCGAGAGGCTACAGAACATCTAGGAAAACTTCACTTTCTTGGAATTCGTATCGTGCGTACTTGATTCAGCTTGAGATATAACTCTTGAAATTGCTTCCACACGTCTGTATGTTCACATGAGCGCTTGGTATTATAAGTGCCCTGATGGCTTGTGATTCCCCGATCGAGGGGCAAGATATGATCCCGTGAGTTCGATGTTGGGCCAGTCTGGAGGACTTGAGGCCGGATCTTTGCTTATGGCTTGAGCACCAAGTTGTTGATTTTGTGAGCTGGTGTTATGTGTATGATGGTGGAAGGTGTGCTGAAATATTAAATTGAGGCGAAGCAGGTGGGATATCTCCTGCGGAGTGTTCTAAGGGGTATGATTCTTATGTATATTGTTAGAAGATCTCATGCGTAATTGAAAGGTACGTGTTGTAATTTGATAAATTTGGGTCGCTTCAGAGAGTGGACTCAACTGATATGGGATGAATGCGAGGTTTGTAGAGGATTCCAGTATCCGAGAATCTGTGTTTTCATAATCTAGTAAATGATTTGAGTTAATCTCACTATAATATTATGGTATCATTAGAGTAAAAGTATTATGGGTTATTAAATGTGTCCCGATAGATGGCTTCGAGCCAAGTTGGGGAGGTTGTTGTTTATTAGCTGATTGCACGGTTATGTGCTATGTTGGTTCCTTTTTGAGGTATGCTGGCGGATCAGTCCTGGTTCCAAAATGAGCCGAGGATGGCACGAGTAAAGCAAAATTTTGATAAAGGTTATATGGTACTTCGTCGATGTGCGAAGACAATAGTATGTCTTGAGCTGTTGTTGATAAGGAATGCTCAGTGTGCAGAAAAGGAAGATGTTCGTTGAATTGGAATGAGATCATATCCTACGATGTCAGAGTGCTAATAAGGCACGAGTGGTTCTGTTCGTTAAGCCAGGTAAATTGCAGTTTGAATGAGAGTGAATGACTCTCGTGAATGGTTTTAATGTGTTCAAGATTGTGCATATATATCAATCAGGTGTCTCAAGGTTGTGTATGGGGTCAGAGACTGTTTATTCATCGGGGAATGCCGAGGCTTGTGGTATTTTTATGTTAATTATGGGGTCCTATG
>MU759631.1:4346-18049 GCA_026770625.1 Nicotiana glauca | reverse complement strand
TGTATATTTTATATGTGTTAATTCAAAGTATATTTTTATATATATGTATTGTATATATTAACGTATATTATTATTGAAATAAGAGCTTTATATTAAGAAAGGAAGAAAGAAGTAAGAGAAAAACTTAAGAAAGATAATTAAAAAAAAAATGAATGGAACAAATTTAAAAAATATATTGGCTTCGGTAGAAAACAAAGCTAAGAAGACGAAGAAAAGAAGGAAA
The DNA here is from genome assembly GCA_026770625.1 of Nicotiana glauca. Classification (NCBI taxonomy): domain Eukaryota; kingdom Viridiplantae; phylum Streptophyta; class Magnoliopsida; order Solanales; family Solanaceae; genus Nicotiana; species Nicotiana glauca. The sequence goes on along the minus strand of MU759631.1, from coordinate 17,826 downwards.
ACTAATAGATAAAGAGAGAGAAAAAGACATTATTTTTATACAAATAATTATTAACTTTCCATTCAAATTTCTTTTGTTTAGGGATTAATAGTTAATATTCCTATTTTAATGGAACTATGTGCTACAAATACAAATATTTTCCTACCACATCTGTAATATTGAATTTCATGCTAAAATTTGTTATATTTCTTTTAAACTGTGACAGTTATGTAAAGTCGTGAAATCTATAGGACAAGTCATGATTTTCAAAGCGGTGTAAAATGAGGGTGGACCCCACTATCCACTAACTATAATTATTACATTAACTTTTTGGTGGATACACTTATGTCTTGCAAAATATATATATATATATATATATATATATATATATATATATATATATATATATAGCTATCATAACCAACATATTAGCAAGTATGGAGAAAATATATGTTATGCTTCTTCTCAACATAAATTAGAATCGCATCCCCTTGAGAAATTTGAGCTAGAACGTGTGGAGGTAGATATATCTCCTTACACTAAAGCAAAACAAGAAACTACATAGATATTATACCCACAACTCTTTCCTCGGGATGATAGAAATTTGGAAATTTCTTCGTAATGAAGTAAGGTGGAAGAAGACAAGTTTTGGCATACAAGATTTAGGAGATTGTTCATGGATACAAGTAGAAAGTTTACATTAAAGGCATATTAAGACTAACCCTTTCTTCTTTTGGCATGATTCAAGCAATGAAACGTAAATGTAATATTATTCCATAATATTCTACGCTTAGTAGTTAATGATGTCTATGTTATTCATTCCTGTGAAATATAATACAAAGCATGTCTAAGTATGTTTTTGAGTCTCTATTGAGGCATATGATAAAGTTGTAAATGTTCATATTGTAGTGTTATATGCATCTTCATTTACCACCGAGCTATGGCCGGTTGGGCAGTCATGCATCTTCATTTACCACTATGCTACGCCTGGTTGGGCAGTCATGCATCTTCATTTACCACCGTGCTACGGCCGTATGGGAAGTGATGCATCTTCATTTACCATTGTGCTACGGCCGGTTGGGCAGTGTCATAACCTGGAATTTCCCCCGTCAGCACCGTGATGGTGCCTAATATTTCACTTGATAGGCAAGCCAACGTTAGAGATCATTAAACTAGTTCTTAAATCTTTCAGTGATTAACAATAATTAAACCATAATAAGTTGATAATAGTCCGGAAATCCATGCCAATCTTATTATATAAAGCTACCCAGAACCTGGAATCACAATCCAGGCACTTCTATGATTTAACTACAAGTAATTTATTTGAAGGAAAAATAACTATTTTTGATACAAATGAAATAGTAAGAGAATGTATAGAAGGAGGCGCCAGGGCCTACGGGCACCAACATGACTACCTTGGGTCACCGATCAGATAAAACCAGCAACTAAACTCAAGATCAACTCGGTTCAATACTATGTACATAAAGTGTAGAGTGCGGTATCAGTACAACCGACCCCATGTACTGGTAAGTGTCGAGTCTAACCTCGGCGAAATAGTGACAAGGATAGGACAAGACACCACAAAAACAAATCTATGCAATATAACAATATATATACCAATAACAGCAACAACAGAAATGAGACAAGTAATATTGGGAGAGGGACATGCTGAGGGGATCACAAGATAAGGAATTAAAGCAGTGATATGGTCTTGGTCAACCAATATACCTTGAACAGATAGAAACAAGTAAACATGGTAAAGTAAAATACACGACATCACCCTTCATGCTTTTACTCTCAACCTCACCATGTGAAACAATAGAAACGACACGACATCACCTTTCCTGCATTAACTCTCTCATAACATGGCACGGCATCACCCTTCGTGCATTAACACTTACAATATAGCACGACATCACCCTTCATTCATTATCACTCACAAAACATGGTACGAAATCCTCTTTGTGCATTAACACTCTACCTCACCAAAATAATGAACAATAATAACACGGAGATAGAAATGACAATAACAAGTCACACTTTAATATTTAGTTCTACAACACCAACCTCAAATTTCAATCAATACTCAATCAATGCCATGGTTTGAAACATGATAATAATGCTCAACATAACGAGTAGCTAGTCTAAGCATGGATGATATGATCAAGGAAAGCAACAATTATAAGAATAAGATCCACTCACATGCAATAACTTGACAACATCGCATAGGTACTCTTCACTTTCACCTATTCGTTGCATCTAACATTCAAACACATAGCAAAAAAGCAAATAATACATAATACCTCAAGCCATGGTTAAACACAGCCAAGAATGGCATAGTCGCAATGCTTCGTCGTGCCATACACCCTTTCAGTAGCTATCCACATAAGTATATGATGTTTAAGTGTGAATAGAGGCCAAGAACTAAAAAATCCGAGGGGTTGACCCTTCGTAAACGTCACAACCGATGACCTATAGCCTTTATTATAATTATAGAAACTATATGGTAATTGAAAGACGATAGAACAAAGTATGAACGTCCAGGAAGTTGCAAAGGAATTTCCGAACAACCCTGCATACAGGACGTCAGGATAACAGATAAGGAATCGGTAGCAGCCTTAAGATAAAAAGAGAAAAAAAATTTCTTTCTTCTCAAGTAGTGCAACTACTTACCTCGCTCCAACGATCAAACTCAAAGCTCAACCATGGCTTTTCCCTTCAAACAAGCTTTCGGACCAATTGAATCTAGCAAATTACCAACCAAGTGATTCAATTTAAGCCTTAGGAACAACCCACGATTGCAAGGAATTCATTTTAGGACATTTTTCAAAAAAGTCAACAAAAGTTAACACCTGGGCGTGCTTGGTCCAAACCCGAAATTTGGACCAAAACTCGATTACTAATTTATCCCTGAGCCCGAATATTTAATTAGTTTTAGAATTCGACCTTAATTTGAGGTCTAAATCCGTAAATTTATAAATCCCTACTCTACCAAAATATCCCCAATTCCACCATCAAAACCTTATATTCTATGTGGAAATCTTGTAAAATGAAGTGAAAGATTGAAAGGAACTAGTTTAAAATCAATTAAATATGATTTGGAGAAGAAAAGTTCTTTAGAAAATCTCTTATATTTTATGTTTTGAAAAATTGAAGAATGGGAGAAAAATCCCGTCTAAGTCACTTTTACACAGCTGCAGATATTGCATTTGTGACGTGGGCTTATCAATTGCGAAACCCACAAATTCAAAGGAGCCATCACAAATGGAAGCCCTTCACACTTCTGCAACCTTCACAAATGCAAACATTCCACTTGGTAATTGTGACAAATGATCACATTTGCAATCATGCCCTCCCCTGACTCACTTCATAAATGTGGCATTTTTCTCGAGATTACGAGGAGTGCCTGGCCCAGCTACTCTTCTCATTTGTAATGAGCAGCTCGCAAATGCACAGCTGCAAACTCTAATGTCGCAAATGCAAGATAAGAGGCCAACACCAGATCTAGAACACCACCAATATCTCTACGTCCAAATTTCACTCCGTAGCTGTGACGACCCGGTCCGTTGTCACGTGAGTTACCGTCCCATTTTCCCATATTATGGTGCTCTATGTTTCAATATCAGTATCTGAATGGATCGGATAGAAATGGATTGGTTTTAGTTGGAAATGAGACACTTAGCCTCTTAGAAGAAAGCTTGCTTTGGAAAAGTCAACCGGAAGTTGACTATATAGTTAGAAGGCTCGGATGTGAATTTTGGTGATTCGGTTAGCTTCGGGGGATGATTTGTAACTTAGGATTGTGATGGGATTCGAATTTGGAGGTCCGGTGTAGATTTAGGCTTGAATTGGCGAAGTTTTAATTTTGGCGAATTCCGGTTGATAGGTGATATTTTGATCCGAGGGTCGGAATGGAATTTCGAGAGTTGCAGTAGCTTCCTTAGGTGATTTTGGATATGTCTATAAATTTTTAGGTCATTCGGACGTCGTTTGGTCGGGTTTTTGATCAAATGTACAATTCAGAATTTTTTATGAAACATAGGCTTTGATTTGATGAAAATTGAGGATTTTGATGTTAACGATGGCATTTTGATGATTCGAGCAAGTTTGAATAAGGGAATAGATCGTGTTTGTGCTTTTGGTTGAGGTCCCGGGGGCCTCGGGGTGAATTCGGGTGGTTGAACGAGAGAATTTGAAGTTGGAAGTTTTGCTGGTTTTGGTTGCAGCAGGTATTTCCGCATCTGCGGAAGGAAGACCGCAGATGCGGCTTCGCGGAAGCGGAAGAAGCTCCGCAGGTGCAAAATGGTGAGAGTTCAGCAGTTTCCGCATAAGCAGAAGTATTGACAGCAGGAGCGGTATCGCGGGTGCGAGTTTTGGACCGCAGAAGCGGTCATGCCCCTTAAGAGAAAGTCCGCAGAAGCGGAAAGAGACAGCAAGAGCGGTAACCGCAGAAGCGGTTATGGACTGCAGAAGCGGTCCTGGGAAAAATGAGGGATACCGCAGAAGCAGAAGAAAATTTGCAGAAGCGGAAGTCGCAGAAGCGACATTTGTATCGCAGAAGCGGAAATAGGCCTGGGCAGAAAAGGTTTTAAAGTGTCATTTTGTTCCGCGAGTTTTAGTCATTTTTACTCCATTGTTGAGTATTTTGAGAGCTCTTTGGGGCAAATTGAAGAGGGATTCAAGGAGGATTGTATGGAGGTAAGTGCCTTGGCCTAATTATTCAAGTCTATGGTAGAATTTACATGGAAATTGGTTGAAATTCACCAATAAGGGGTAAAGCTAGGGCTTGACTTTTTGATATTTCAAATTGGGATTTGATAGGTCATTTGAGCTCGGATTTGAGAGTTCTTGGTATGTACGGACTCGTAGCAAGACGAGGAATCCGGTAATGTAAGTTTTGTAATTTTTTGAGAAGTGGACCCGGGGCTCGGGTTTTGCTAGTTTCGAGATTTTTGATATTTTTTGATTGTTTTTGATTGGGCATTGTTACCTTAGCATATTGTAATGTATTTGCTATAGTTTTGGTTAGATTCGACGTGCGTGGAGGCCAATTTGAGGGGCAAAGGCATCGCGAACGAGGAATTTTACCGGTTCCAGGTGAGTAATACTTGTGAATGATATCCTGAGGGTTTGGAATCCTGAATTTGCACATCATAGTGCTGTATTGTGGTGACTTGCATGCCAGGTATGCGCGTGGGGTAGAGTACCGTTGGGGATTGTGACTTGGTCCGTCCCGGTTGTTGATTTTACTGCGTGATTGACTGAAAACTACTTGATGCTATCATGATTTGGGCTGATTGCCATGTTGTGGGCTTCGTGTCGATTATTTGAATCCTTCAGGGATTGATATTACTATTTTTGCATTACGTTGCATGTTATTTGATCTCAGTCCAAGGTTCTAAATACTGTTTTGCAAACTCAGCCATCTTTCTAAGATTTGAAAACTTAGATTATATTTTTCTAACGTTTTGAGCGGAGAACTGCTATTTTACTATTGCCCAAGGGGCTTATGTGCATTGCTGGACTGAGATATGGATCGGGCTGCACGCCGCAACAGTATATTCATATACATGCATGGATCGGACTGCACGCCGCAGTAGTATATTATATGGATCGGACTGCACGCCGCAGTAGTATATTATATGGATCAGACTGCACGCCGCAGTAGTATATTATATGGATCGGAGTACATGTCGTAGTGATATAATATGTGGATTGGACTGCACGCCGCAGTATTATTGAGCTTGGGCTGTAGGAGCCCCTCCGGAGTCTGTACATACCCCCAGTGAGCGCAGGGTACCCAAATGGATTGGCCTGCGCGCCGCAGCGGTCATGTGCATTGCATTGCATTCATGCATTCATTCCTGTCTGTACTACATGGCATAATTTTTAGCACTCACATATCATTGGCATACATGCTATTACTTGCCTTGTTGACCAGATACCCTGGTGTTACATATTAAGGAGTGCTGAGCCCGAGAGGCTGATGTTGTACTTTGTGAGTTGGGAGTGAGCCCGAGAGGCTGATGTTGTACTTTGTGAGTTGGGAGTGAGCCCGCGGGGCTGATACAACACTGAGAGGTTAATACTGAGCCCAAGGGGCAGATTTTTGATTATTTCCTGCTTGATGAAATTATTTTTCGCAACTGTTGAAACGGCATATTTTCAAAAGAGATTTTTAACTAAGCTTGAGATTTTCTAAAGGATTTTCTCGGTGTTACGGTTTTACTATCTTTCTCAAAGGGTTGTACTGTCTGTTATAGCATTTTGGAGTGCTCATACGTGTTTTCTTATCGCTCAGTTATTATTCGCTCTTATTACCACTGAGTTGGAAGTACTCACTTTACTCCCTGCACCTCGCGTACAGCTGCAGGTATTGCTCACCCGGTAGCAGGTTATTAGCGGACCGAAGGCCTTACTAAGGTAGTTGAGCAAGGTGACCGCCAGCGTTCGCGGCACCACACTTCATCTTTAATTTCCAGATTTTATTTTGTATATATATATAATATTGGCCCTGTAGTAGTGTTCCTACTTCTTAGATGCTCGTGACTTGTGACACCCTGGTCGGGTTGTGTGGGGTTGTAGTCCTGATTATTATTACTGTTAAGCTGTAACACTTTATTCATTTATGTCAAATAATTTTAAAAGGAAGTGAATTGGGTTAGTTGGCTGGCCTTGTCTTCACGAGAGGCGCCATCACGACCAGTGTGGGTTTGGGTCGTGACAAGTTGGTATCAGAGCCTAGGTTACTAGGTCTCACGAGCCATGAGCAGGTTTAGTACAGTCTTGCGGATCAGTACGGAGACGTCTGTATTTATACTCGAGAGGCTGCAGAACCTTTAGGAAAACTTCACTTTCTTGGAATTCTTATCGTGTGTACTTGATTCAGCTTGAGATGTAACTCTTGAAATTCCTTCCACACGTTTGTATGCGCACATGAGAGCTCAGTATTGTAAGTGCCTTGATGGCTTGTGATTCCCCGATCGAGGGGCGAGATGTGATCCCGTGAGTTCGATGTTGGGCCAGTCTGGAGGACTTGAGGCCAGATCTTGCCTATGGCTGGAGCACTGAGGTGCTGATCGTGTGAGCAAGTGTTTTGAACTTATACGTTCGGTATTGTCGCTATTAGCCGGAATGGCAGTTTGGTATTCATATGATGAGTATGTTAGTGCTGTGAGATGTTATTATATGACTTGGTAGTGATGAAGAAGTCTGCGGGATAATAGATGAACTGTTAAGTGATTCGTTTCCTATTGTGGTATGTTGTGTAGCCCTGAGTTATGGGCGCATGAAGAATATTTTCGTGTCTGCTAATTGGGAAGTGAAGTACACTACGTGTGGCGATATGAGTTCAGAATTAGGAAGACTTAATGGATGTGTTATGTGTAAGATGGTGGAAGGTGTGCTGAAATACTAAATTGAGGCGAAGCAGGTGGGATATCTCCTGCGGAGTGCTCTTAAGGGGTACAAATCTTATGTATATTGTTAGAAGATCTCACGTGTAATTGAAGGGTACGTGTTGAAATTTGATAAATTTTGGTCCTTTCAGAGAGTGGACTCAGCTGATGTAGGGATGAATGCGAGGTTTGTAGAGGATTCCAGTATCCGAGGATCTGTGTTTTCATAATCTTGTAAATGATTTGAGTTAATCTCACTATAATATTGTGGCATCATTAGAGTAAAAGTATTATAGGTTATTGAATGTGTCCTGATAGATGGCTCCGAGCTAAGTTGGGGAGGTTGTTATTGATTAGCTGATTGCACGGTTATATGCTATGTTGGTTCCTTTTTTAGGTATGCTGGCGGATCAGCCCTGGTTGCAGAAATGAGCCGAGGATGGCACGAGTAAAGCAAAATTTTGATAAAGGTTATATGGTACTTCGTAGATATGTGAAGACAATAGTATGTCTTGAGCTGTTGTTGATAAAAAATGCTCAGTGTGTAGAAAAGAAAGATGTTCATTGAATTAAAATGAGATCATATCCTACGGTGTCAGAGTGCTAATAAGGCACGAGTGGTTCTTTTCGTTAAGTCAGGTAAATTGCAGTTTGAATGAGAGTGAATGACTCTCGTGAATGGTTTTAATGTGTTCAAGATTGTACATGTATCAATCAAGTGTCTCAAGGTTGTGTATGTGGTCAGAGACTGTTTATTCATCGGGGAATGTCGAGGCTTGTGGTATTTTTATGTTAATTATGGGATCCTATGCATCGTCATCTGGAAAGTAACGGAAGCGAATTCGGGTTCGCAAGAAATTCTTCAAGTAAAGCATTCTGGAACGTGGTATTTCTGGGAAGAATTGAGAAAGTATTCGGTGGCCTATGAGTCTTAGACAGTGTGGTCTTATGTTCGAATCTCCTGTGGTAGGCCTGGATTGAGGCATTGTGATGCTACAACAAGGGAGAAATATCAAGCTGATGATGAATCAGAACGGAAATTGATAGATGGAATTGGGAGAAAGTTCTTGTTCGGTTTTTCGGTGGTTTGAAGATGAGTATATTTCTTATGGGTATGCGAATCATGGAGTGTGTAATGATTTTTCTTCTAAATGGGATCAATGAAAGTTTGACTAGTTGAGTGCGTCGATGTCTGTGGCGCGAAAGGGAGATAAAGTTCTCATGTTATCCTAATGTGGTATGGTATATGTGTTATGTTATGGAGGATTAGGATTTGTGCGTGTAAGGCTCGGTTCAGTTGAGAATGGAAAGTCATTAAATTCTTAAGCGGCATGGGCAGGCAGGTGATTTAAGAATCGATCTTCAGAGGATTTGGGTGAATGATCCTCATATGATAAGGAAATGGTGTTGCTAATCATAGTGATTTGACAAGGGTATATGTTTCAGAAAAAGGGCAATGTGATTAAGTTGATGGCACTTCGGTAGTGTTGCAGAATTTTCTTGATAGGTCGACTGTTGATATCTGAGTGTGTTTGATGGCATAGGAGAATTTTAGAATATCTTTGAAGAATGACTGGGAGTTCTAATGTTCAGGCTATGTTGTGGTTATAGATAGTGTATTGGTACTGTTAGCGACTATTGGGATTGGAGGCCCGAGCGGGTCCTTCTTTGTTGGTATGTTAGATTTAGTATTTGATGCTGAGCTGTAGACTGGTTGTCGCAATGTGGGTTGTTCTAGATTATTGTGCTATGGGCTATGTCGGAAATTCCATCGGTTGCGTGGCGAGGTGCATCAGATTATGATATAGCAGAGTGGTTGGTATTCCATAGATCAACAGATGGCTGGGAAGGATTGCTTTCCTTAATTGGGCCTTTGTGACGGATGTTAGCATAGAGGTTTCTACCATTGATTCAGTTCCGGTATTGAGGGACTCTTTTTCAAATGCGTTTCTTGTGATCGGGCATGTCGCCGGGCGAGATTGTAGACTTCGGTATTGATTTGGTGTCGGGCACCGTATCGTACGGCTCCGGCAAGAGTTATAAAAAGTGTAATGAGCATCTTCAGGCTTCTTGGTAATGAGTTCGTTGGCAGGCCGATGTGGCTACGTATTCAGATTGAGATGGCTTGGTTGGCCCCGATATGTATTGTTGAGGGATAGGTTGAATCTATCATTATTGAGCTTGTTAGTGATATGGGGAGATCTATGAGTTGCTTTTCTATGCTGTGGGGCGTTATGATATTTGGACTGTGGGCACGTATAGAGATTCATTGTGTTTGAGTTTTGTAGCTTACAACGCTACAAGTAGATATCATTATTCACTCAGCATGCTTACAACCGATGCTTGGTATTTTGTTATAATGAGCAAATTTGGCTCGATGTGCATCTGCCTATGTGAGATATTTGTGTGGATCGGGTGGCATGCCGCCACGGGTATGTTATCTGGGTCGGGTTTCACGCCGCAACAGTGTGATGTTGAGAATAGTTTTCCATATATTATTTGGTATGTCTTGCTTCCTGGTTTCTGAAGAAAGTCCGTATTGGGTGTTGCTTGGCAAACGGCGCATCGGTTGTGTCCTTTCAGGATTGAATGGTGTATATTACTTGCCTCACCGTGGGTATGATGGATTGCTTGGTTTCAGATACCAATCTGTGCGTGGCTGTCTACTTTTGAGCACGGTGACTTGAGTTGCTGCATGTGTAACAGTGCTTGGATAAGGTTGCGCATTCTAGCGAGGCTACGGGAGATTATACCCTTCGGGGTAGATCCAGATATTCTATTTCTATGATGTGGGAGGGGGTCCCAGCCTTGTGTTGTGATGGTATTGAGGAATTTGAGTTACAGACCTTTTGTTTGAGTCATTTGTCATAATTGGGGTATGTTCAGACCGCCCATCATTGGTGCGTGGATTATGCAAGTTGTGGCTTAGGCCTGTGATGAGTTGTCATATCACCCGAGTGGTGCGTTGAATTCGGGGTGATCATTGGAGTCATTAATGGACGCGAACAAAGTTGATTACAGCTTGTTGGAAGAACAATATCGAGGTTCGAGTTTATTCTGAATATTGATGTGAGGTTCTGATTTTGGGTATGATTTCGGAAATTTGTTGTGGTATTAGTCAAATGGGGCTTTAGCTATTGAGAGGTTTCTATCTGTATATGGTTGTGGTAGACAGCTGCTGTGAATAGAAGTTATCGTTTCAGGTGCTGGATTATGTGGTATATCATGTGATTTCATTTGAGGATGCGAGTATGGGTTATTACAGCTGGTTCAGGACTATTCAAAGTATAGGTACGAGGTTTGATCGTATTGATGGTTTCAGAAGTGATAAGGTAGTTCTGTGAATTATGGGCTAGACTGGATTGGGTAATTTCAGCCATGTTGTGTTGTCGGACCTATAAGAGATAGGGTGACGAGGGATCACCCCGGGTATATGCTTGGTAAGGTAATTTAGCTATTGGTTGGCTTCTAGGACAACTCTAGGTATGCTCAAGGTCGAGCGTTTGTTTAAGTTGGGGAGGATGTGACGACCCGGCCCATTGTCACGTGAGTTACCGCCCCGTTTCTCCCATATTATGTTGCTCTATGTTTCAATATCAGTATTTTAATGGATCGGATAGAAATGAATTGGTTTTAGTTGAAAATGAGGCACTTAGTCTCTTAGAAGAAAGCTTGTTTTGGAAAAGTCAATCGGAAGTTGACTATATAGTTAGAAGGCTCGGATGTGAATTCCGATGATTCGGTTAGCTTGGGGGGATGATTTGTGACTTAGGAGTGCGATCAGAATCGAATTTGGAGGTCCGGTGTAGATTTAGGCTTGAATTGGCGAAGTTTTAATTTTGGCGAATTTCGGTTGATAGGTGATATTTTGATCCGAGGGTCGGAATGGAATTTCGAGAGTTGCAGTAGCTTCGTTAGGTGATTCTGGATATGTCTGTAAATTTTCAGGTCATTCGGACGTCGTTTGATCGGGTTTTTGATCGAATGTGCAATTCGGAATTATTTATGAAACTTAGGCTTTGATTTGATGAAAATTGAGGATTTTGATGTTAACGATGGCATTTTGATGATTCGAGCAAGTTTGAATTAGGGAATAGATCGTGTTTGTGCTTTTGGTTGAGGTCCCGGGGGCCTCGGGGTGAATTCGGGTGGTTGAACGAGAGAATTTGAAGTTGGAAGTTTTGTTGGTTTTGGTTGCAGCAGGTATTTCCGCATCTGCGGAAGGAAGACCGCAGATGCGGCTTCGCGGAAGCGGAAGAAGCTCCGCAGGTGCGAAATGGTGAGAGTTCAGTAGTTTCCGCATAAGCGGAAGTATTGATCGCAGGAGCGGTATCGCGGGTGCGAGTTTTGGACCGCAGAAGCGGTCATGCCCCTTAAGCGAAAGTCCGCAGAAGCGGAAAGAGACAGCAAGAGCGGTAACCACAGAAGCGGTTATGGACCGCAGAAGCGGTTATGGACCGCAGAAGCGGTCCTGAGCAAAATGAGGGATACCGCAGAAGCAGAAGAAAATCCGCAGAAGTGGAAGTCGCAGAAGCGACATTTGTATCGCAGAAGCGGAAATAGGCCTGGGCAGAAAAGGTTTTAAAGTGTCATTTTGTTCCGCAAGTTTTAGTCATTTTTACTCCATTGTTGAGTATTTTGAGAGCTCTTTGGGGCAAATTGAAGAGGGATTCAAGGAGGATTGTATGGAGGTAAGTTCCTTGGCCTAATTATTCAAGTCTATGGTAGAATTTACATGGAAATTGGTTGAAATTCACCAATAAGGGGTAAAGCTAGGGCTTGAGTTTTTGATATTTCAAATTGGGATTTGATAGGTCATTTGAGCTCGAATTTGCGAGTTCTTGGTATGTACGGACTCTTAGCGAGACGAGGAATCCGGTAATGTACGTTTTGTAATTTTTTGAGAAGTGGGCCCGGGGCTCGGGTTTTGCTAGTTTCGAGATTTTTGATATTTTTCGATTGTTTTTGATTGGGCATTGTTTCCTTAGTATATTGTAATGTATTCGCTCTGGTTTTGGTTAGATTCGACACGCGTGGAGGCCAATTTGAGGGGCAAAGGTGTTGCGAGCGAGGAATTTCTCCGGTTCGAGGTGAGTAATACTTGTGAATGATATCCTGAGGGTTTGGAACCCCGGATTTGCGCATCATAATGCTGTATTGTGGTGACTTGCACGCCAAGTTTGAGCGTGGGGTAGAGCACCGTTGGGGATTGTGACTTGGTCCATCCCGGTTGTTGATTTTACAACGTGATTGACTGAAAACTACTTGATGCTATCATGATTTGGGGTGATTGCCATGCTGTGGGCTTCGTGCCGATTATTTGAATCCTTCAGGGATTGATATCACTGTTTTTGCATTACGTTGCATATTATTTGATCTCAGTTCAAGGTTCTAAATACTATTTTGCAAACCCAGCCATTTTTCTAAGATTTGAAAACTTAAATGATATTTTTCTGACGTTTTGAGCGGAGAATTGCTATTTTACTATTGCCCAAAGGGCTTATGTGCATTGCTGGACTGAGATATGGATCGAGCTGTACGCCACAGCAGTATATACATATACATGCATGGATCGGACTGCACGCCGCAGTAGTATATTATATGGATCGGACTGCACGCCATAGTAGTATATTATATGGATCGGACTGCACGCCGCAATAGTATATTATATGGATCGGACTGCACGCCGCAGTGATATAATATGTGGATCGGATTGCACGCCGCAGTATTATAACGCTTGGGTTGTAGGAGCCCCTCCGGAGTCTGTACACACCCCTAGTGAGCGCAGGGTACCCAAATGGATCGGGCTGCGCGCCGTAGTGGTCATGTGCATTGCATTGTATTCATGCATTCATTCCTGTTTGTACTACGTGGCATGATTTTTAGCACTCACATATCATTGGCATACATGCTATCACTTGCCTTGTTGACCAGATACCCTGGTGTTACATGTTAATGAGTGCTGAGCCCGAGAGGCTGATGTTGTACTTTGTGAGTTGGGAGTGAGCCCGAGAGGCTGATGTTGTAATTTGTGAGTTGGGAGTGAGCCCGCGGGGCTGATACTGCACTGAGAGGTTGATACTGAGCCCGAGGGGCAGATTTCT
>MU759630.1:6643-18346 GCA_026770625.1 Nicotiana glauca | reverse complement strand
TCTGCAGGACTATGGCTCCCAAAAGATCGAGACAAGCAGCAGGGCCCTCTCGGCAACCAACCTATGATGAATCCCGCTTTTGCTCAGAAGTGGCTGAGGATGATTTTCATGCCAAGGCCACAAAGAGTTTTCTACAAGAAATTCCGATTGATTGGATGGCTCTTCATGCTGAGAAAGCGGACATGTATGAGGAGATAAGGCGCCGGGAGATGGAGTTTTTGTTCCAGGACCCCACCTCTGTCAATAAAATATTGGTACGAGAGTTTTATGCCAACGCTACCTTCAACATGACCAGGGAGGTTTTTGTTCGTGGCAAGTGGGTCAATGCCAAGGTTACCACTATTCGGCAGGTGTTGAGATTGTCACCATCTAGTAGTGACGTGGACTATTATCACGATAGGACCGGTGTTACTTGGGAAACTATGATTGAGGCCTTGTGCGTAGGTGGACGTCCTCTATGGATAAAAGACCAAATAACACTCAACTCCACCTCCTTCACGCACTTGGCCAAATGTTGGCTCACGGTGATTTGCAACAGGTTGCTACCTTCAAGTAACACCACAGATGTAAATTTCAACAGGGCGATGTTAACTTGGTGTTTTATCACTAAAAAGGAGTTTGATGCCGCCCGGATAATTGGTGATGAGATGATACTTCGAGGCCCTCTGAAGATAAAGGGATTTTATTTCCCTTCCTTAGTCACCACACCGTGTTTGATGAGTCATACACCCACCTTACCAACTGGTGGAGAATTGCCACAAAAAGCTCCATTCAGGGCCTCAGGTATTAGGGTGGGACGAGGTATCAGCGGAACAATAGATATTGATGATGAAGATGATGAACCGGTCCTGCTTGCTCCATCCAGGAGGTCACTTGACAATGTTGGACCCTCAAGATACTCTCATTCGGGGGCTGGCATATCTAGATCGCAGTCCACCGGGCCTATACTCGGGTCGATGGAAGAAGAGGTAGCGTATCTCCGCTCATCGGTGGACGGATTGCACACCGGGTTGGATGCCATGTCCCAGAGGCAATCCTGGTCTGAAAGCCGGTTCATGGCTTGACTTCGTGCATTGGGGAGAGCATGCCATGTTGACCCCAGCACTGTCTCCGACTCTGACTGAGTCTCAGGGAAGTCTTCTAACCCTTATGCTCTATACTATGCTTCTATGACATGGGGACATGCCATAATCTTAAGTGTGGGGTGGATGACTTACTCTGTTTGTATGTTGTAATATGTATAGTATAATGTTGTGTAGAAGTGAGTGTTGTATATATTTGTTTAGTTTTATATTAGAAGTAGCTGACTTTGCCCAAGGACGGACACTTGGCGACTGGTCTCTTGAGGGTAAAAGTCGAAAAATCTTTAAAAAAAAAAAAAAAAAAACAAGGTTAGGGGACTCTTCCTGATGACGGACTACTTGGACAGTACTCTTGAGGGAAGTAGTCCATGTAGATTTTTATTTATTTATTTATTTTCCTCTTTTAGGTAGTGTATTACCTATTCCTTGGTTTTTCTTTTGACCACGGTTCTTTTCCAAGGGTTTTTCTTAAACTGGGTTAGGTAGATTTTTCTTTTTCTAGTTTTAGGTTTAGATGGGTGAAGGTCAATTTATAACCCCAAATATGCACACTTGCAAATAGCTAAAAATAAAAATAAAAAAGGGAACTTGAGAGTGTGATATCTAAGCTTGATTGTAGACTCTAAGATATGCCTTAATTTTGCACAATTTGGCTTGCTTGAACACTTGTATGACTTTGTTGATGAACTAATTCTGAATGAGTTACATGCTAAGTGTGAGTGAGGTTTTTACTTGCATTACGTGTTTACATATGATACCTAGAATTTGCCCTGTGTGTGTGCAAAGCGAAATAGAAGTCGTTTAATTTTAGAGATGATAGATGTATTTCTTTGTGCAACTCCATAACAAAAACTGTGAATCCACCTGTACATAATATCATAGTTAACCCCTTTGAGCCTTAAGCCTGTTCTTTGATAACCCTATAATGATCTCAATATCTATGTTGAATAAACTAATTGTTGAACCTTACCGCCTAGAAGCACTTGATTTGTTAAAGAATATGCAAAAGTAAAAGTGTGGGGTTAGGGTGTAGTGAAAAAAGGGAATCAAGAATGAATGGTAGAATTGGTGAACTGACATTTATATAGTAAATTTTCTAAAAAAAAAAAGATGAAGCCAGTTGCACCTAAAAGAAAAGTGGGGATTACAAGTAAATCAAAATGTGGAAGAATGGATGAGTTGAGCATAAAGGTGACAAAAAAGGAAGTTTGGTATTAAAAAGTGCTTAAGGAGATTAGCCACTATATCTAAAAGTATCCTACCCGTCCCGTAGCCTACATTAAAACCTTTAAAGACCTCTTGATCTTTGACTGAATGGCTCCATTAGTAGAGTATTACACTAGGGGCAAGCTTATGATGTGTCTGTGTGGCATGTGAATGCTCTTTGCTGAGAGTGAGTGAATTCTTTCTATATATAGTTCCTTGTTGTAAATTTTGTGTGTGTGGAACTTCTCTCAGACTTTGTATCGTGAGGACATGTGACTCAGGAAGCAGAAGTAAGTCTTCAAGTCTGTTAGAGTAATTAGAGTGAGCAATAATGTGTATTGGCATGAGAATCTGCAATTGAGTAAGGATTGTGCACTGCTTAGGTTAATCTTGGATAATAGCTAGCGTGATATATTTTGGGGTAATACATTAAAAAGTCTAGCCTAGAAGTGTGATTAAATTTGCTCGAGGACGAGCAAAGGTATAAGTGTGGGGTGTTGATAATAGGTGAATTTTACTATATTCATGCCCTAAACAATCACATATTTAAGTTGTTTTGATAATATATATGATAACAAAATATTCTTATTAGTGTTTTTCATGAATTGTAGGTACAAAATAGTTAAGGAAGGAAAAGGAGCAATTTTGGAGTCAAAAGTAGAAGAAAAAGGCCATATATGCAAAATTCCATGGAAACCACGCCTGAACAGCCCTGAAGAATCAGAGATACTGTTATGCCGCGGTTCTACTGCGACTGCGGCAGGACCGCGGTGGGTGAGGGATGCTGAGGTTTTGAGATTCAGAAGGGTGGCTTGGCCGCGGTTCCACCGCGACCGCGGCAGAACCGCGGCAGGCGCCGTAAAGTTGAGGGACTGAAGTGTAAAAATGGGATTTTTAAGACCTAAACCCTATTTAAACTATAAACTTCGCCCAAAGGAGGCAAGTAGTCATTGTTAGGTTATCTTGGAAGGAAAAACTATTGTGAGGGATCTTTCCCAATATCTTTCTTCTTTTCTTTTTCTTTTTGATGATGAATTCTATTCTAGTTTATTTACCCATAGTTATGAGTAGCTACTTCCTTTGTCTAAGGTCTTGATGGAACCTATTGGGGGATGAACTTCTCGTTTATGTTAATGCAAATTTGCCAGTTTTAATCTTTATTTATTCAACTATATTCTTGTTGTAGTTAATTGACATGATCCTCAATTAACTGTGCCTATTTAGTGTGCATAACTTGAAAAAAAGTGCATATTTAGGTAGTTGTTGAATAACACCACTCCTAAAAAATAAGAGGAATCTATATTTGTGGGTTTAAAGGTGGGATTAGGAATAACGAAGTCTTGGGTGTAATCTTAAGTGAACTGTGCAAATTAAAGCTAGCTAGTGTAGCTCGGGAGAGTGCAGTAGTATATTGCTGTGATTGCTCGGGAGAGAGTTACGGTGAGTTGAGTGTTCATGATTAATAAAGTGAGTCGGTAAATTTGTATGAAGTATAAACAGAAGGGATTCTATCAATAGGAAAAGTCATTACCTTAGCTTGTTTCTCATATTTGTCTACAACCTTAGTTAGTTAGTTATAGATTGTTATTTTTCTACAATTTTTAGTTTATAAAGAAACCTTAACAGTGATTCAAAAGTATTTGGAAGTTAGTTCTAAAGAATTGAGTGGGTCTAAAGATAGCAGTTGTTAGGTTGACTCTCTGTGGATTCGACCCTGAACGTAATACTCGGGTTTTATTTGCAACGTCCGCGGAATCCTACTTAGAGGATATACTTAGGCGTGATCACAAAGCATAATGCAAGATTAACCAATAAAATAAATTAGGTGGCTTGCATAGAAAATATTGGTATCATAGCCGCTATTATATACACCAAAATTATTGGTTTCATGTAACAAAATGCATTACATGAAAATATTATCATATTGCAATAATGAATATTGTACCATTATTATTACTGTTCTGAACCAGATCAAGACATAATACTATAATTACCATTAACGTAAGAACATTAGTTGTCATTTTTGAGGAGTAACTTCAAATATGAATAGCTAAAAACATGAATAAAATTAAAAGAAAACATAGAAAACTTGAAAAGATGGCAATCTGGGCCCTTCAAATCCACATGTGAACCACAATTGCCCCTAACATTAATTTTAAGTCTTAAATTGTTCCTTTGGTTTTCTTTCTTTATTTTTTTATTAATTATATTTAACTTTATTGTTTTATTTAATCTTGTTTGACTTTCCAAATTCTGTTTTCTTTGCTCCCTTTCAATTACAAAAGCCCTCCCTTACTGTCCCACAACTATTGGCGGAGCCAAAATTTTCATCAAGGGGTGTCAAAATATAAATAATTAGATAAATCAAAAAATTAAGGGGAATCAACGTATAGTAAATATACATAAAATAAAAAAATATATTTAGCAATATAATGTAATTTCTCGGCGAAGGGGTGTCGCTTAACACTCCTTGGTTCAACGTGGCTCCGCCACTGTCCCACAACCTCAATGAAGCTTGACGCTCCACCTCCACTATTCAACAGGTTTCTCGCTGCTTCTTCTTTCATTGATTTATTGCATCATTAAATTTTTACTTCGGAGGTACTATTCTCAGTAGCTTTTACCTATGATCCATTACAATATTATGTTTCAGTTATTGTATCAATTCTTAAAGTTGTTGCAAATAAAACTACAAAAAATGAAAAGTTAAATTCGTAAGTTGGTAAGATACGTACGCCTATAAATTTGTATGTTGAGGGTAAATAAGTAAATTTATTTTAATAGAGTATTTATGTAATTCCTTAAAAGAAATTACTCATTAAGATCAAGTACACGCGCAACATGCGTACTCAAGACTAGTACATCATATAAATGTATAACATCAAAAACACAAATATATTTCATATTAAAAATCCAAACATAAGTCTTTTTTTTTTTTTGTGTGAAAGGAATTAGCTTATTTTAATAATTAGTAAACAGAGTTATGATTGTTAGGGGGTATTGGTTTTCCCCCACATATATTGTTCCGAACTCTCACTATTACTTCCAAAATAATTTTAGGTGCCAAAAAAGTTTCATTTGCAAACACTGGAGGACCTTTTAGTAATTTGTTTTTCTAAAAAAATTGATTTTTGTTCCTTCCTTTGCTAGCACGTCAGCCACCTTATTATGTTCTATGTAGCTGTGTTTCCTTATCATGCATAACACACAAGTTGCATGATATTTTTAACTGAATCTAACATAAACATAAAGATTTGAGTTGGAGAAAAAAAAGAACACCAGCTAATAAAAAGCCACACCCATTTTAGGGGATTTTTCTATTAGATAAAACTTATGAAAACGTTCAATTGAATTCTTGTGTTCCAAGCAAATATGATGTTTGTGAGGAGCCATCGCATTAGGTGACTCATGGGCTTCTATAGTGGTCACAGGACGAACAAACATGTCTTCCTTGATTCTTTTTGAAATCTGGACCGCAATTAATATGACCAACATTATTATAAGAGGTGCAATCAAGTAGATCGACCCACAATTTTGATTGCGTATACTTCATGTATCAAAAAGAAGGAAGATAAATACATGACATTTAAATCAGTGTATAAATAATTAAGAATAAAGCCTATAAGTACAAAGAAAAAAAAAGAACCTAAGAGGAGACAAGACGACAAAGAAACTTAAAACAAAAAAGACAAAGAAAACGAATGCAAAAGTCACTTACCTCGATTCTTAGCATTTTTGTAACTTTAGAATGTTCTTGGGTTTGGGGTATGTTGTATGCCTCCATTGCAGCTCTGATAAGCTGTCACGACCCAATTCCCAAACCCGATTATGATGACGTCTCTCGTAAAGACAAGGCCAACCAGAACAACGTAAACACCTCTTTTAAAGCAATTAATTAACATTAACAACTCTAACGCATGCTTAATATAGATAGCAAGCGGAGTCAGCGATAATAACAAGGGAAACCATCCCGACACAGCCCAAATCGGGGTGTCACAAGTCATGAGCTACTACAGAGTTTGCTATAAGACTACAGAGTATAATATCCGTTACAATAATTTGAAGAAAACATAAATGACGTAAGATAGGGGAGACAAGGGGCTGCGGACGTCAACAACTACCTCGTAACTCTAACTCGCTGCCTGATCTGGAAAGAATAAGTGCTCAGGTGCGGACTCTGCTATGCCTGAATCTGCACACATAGTGCAGGGAGTAATGTGAGTACTCCGACCCAGTGAGTAATAATAATAAATAATAACCAAAGGCATGAAAACACATAAATGCATAAGGCAATTCTATAGCAGGCAGTAAATCGCTTAAAAACAGTAAAACAGTAAAGAGTCAAATGAAATATCCTTTTAGAAACAGGTAAATTAGGTAAAATAACAAGTGAATAGTGAGTAGAAATCTGCCCCTCGGGCCCAGTATCAATCGCTCAGAACAGTATCAGCCTCTCGGGCTCAGTATCAATCACTCAGCATAGTATCAGTCCCTCAGGCTCACTCTCCGATCATATGGGTACCCGCGCTCACTATGGGTGTACAGACTCCGG
The DNA here is from genome assembly GCA_026770625.1 of Nicotiana glauca. NCBI lineage: Eukaryota > Viridiplantae > Streptophyta > Magnoliopsida > Solanales > Solanaceae > Nicotiana > Nicotiana glauca. Next base: position 11,506 of record MU759630.1, on the reverse strand, counting down.
AGGGGCCCCCCTTACGGCCCAAGCGCTATATCAACATAAGACCTGAAAGCCTTCTCACATCACTCATAAGGCCTGAAAACCTGCTCACATCACTTACAAGGCCTGAAAGCCTCCTCACATCACTCCAGCCACCTCGTGGCATATAAATGTGTCTCAGGCTCTCGGCCTTACTCAGTCCAGAAAATATCATAAGCCCCTCGGGCATCAATAAAATAGTAGTGCTCAGTCCAAACAACAGTGAAAATATCATTTAAGTTTCAAAATTCAATTAAAGCAGTTGAGTTTGTAAAACAGTATAATCATTAGGACTGAGTTCGAGTAATGTATCAAAATAGTGAGAAAACAGTGATAAAAGTCCACGAAGGACTCAAGTAGTCGGCATCAAGCCCAAAATATAGCAATAAGCTCAAATCATGATGATAATAAATATATCTCAGTCAGATACACGGTAAAATATCAAACGGGACGGACCAAGTCACAATCCCCAGTATTAACAACCCCGCGCTCGCCATTAAGCGCGTGTTTCACCTTAATATAGCACTACGTTGTGCAAATCCGGGGTTTCAAACCCTCAGGATATCATTTACTATCATTACTCACTTCAAGCCGGCCAAAATCCTAGCTCGCTATGCCCTTGCCTCTCGAATCGGCCTCCTCGTACGTCGAATCTGATCAAAACCACAACGAATACATCACAATAGGCTAAGAGAACATAACCCAATCGAAAAGAATCGAAAAACATCGAAAATCACGAAAATTTGCAAAACCCGAGCCCCTGACCCACTTCTTGAATTCTAGAAAATTTTACATCAAAGGATTCCTTATCTCGCCACGAGTCTATACATATCAAGAACTCCCAAATCCGAGCTCAAATGACCCATCAAAACCCAATTTGAAATACCAAAACTCAAGCCCTAGTTCTTCCTTCTTTTTGATAAATTTTCATAAATTTCTAGGTTGATTTTACCATTAAATCATGTATTTAGGTCATAGAACTCACCTCCAATCAATCCCAGTCGAAATCCCCTTCAATTCTTGTCCAAAAGCTCTCAAGGATGTTCAAAAATGGTGAAGAGATACCTTAGCTAGCGGAACAAAATGAAACTTTAAAATCCTTTCTGCTCAGACAATTTTGCTTCTGCAATCAATAAACCGCTTCTGCGGAATTCCTTCACTTTTGCGGAGTTCCACTTAAACGCCTGGACCGCTTCTGCGGTCAAACTCCACATCTGTGGATTCCGCTCCTGCGAAAAATCGTCCGCTTCTGCAGAAAATCTAACTTTCCAAGAACTCGCACCTGCGATCCCATTTTCGCATCTGCGGAACTGCTTCTGTGGTCCCTTTTTCGCATATGCGAAAATACCAGAACTAGCAATTTCTGAAACAACACAAGTCCAAAATTCATCCCGATAGCCATCCGAAATCACCCCGAGGCCCCCGGGACCTCAACCAAAAGTGCCAACCCATCCTAAAGTATCATTTAAATTTTCTCCAATCGTCAAAATACCCCAATCAACACCAAAACCATCAAATTACATCGGATTCAAGCCTAAGTTCTTCTAAAACTTCCGAAACACGCATTTGATCAAAAACCCGACCAAAACACCTCCGAATGACCTGAAATTTTGCACACACATTTCAAATCACCTAACGAAGCTATAAAAACTCTCGGAATTCCATTCCGACCCTCTGATCAAAATCTCACCCCTCAACCGGAATTCGCCAAAATACTAACTTCGCCAATTCAAGCCTAATTATATACCGGACCTCCAAAATCAATTCCAATCGCGCTCCCAAGTCAAAAATCATCCCCCGAAGCTAACCGAATTACCGAAAATTACATCCGAACCCTCTAACTCGTAAGTCAATATCCGGTAGACTTTTCCAAACCAAACCTTCCTTAAAGAGACTAAGTGTCTCATTTCCTACCAAAACCTCTCCGAACCAACTCGATCACATAAGATACGGATAATGAAGCATAAGGAAGCTAAAAACGGGAAAAACGAAGCGGTAACTCACGTGACGACGGATCGGGTGGTCACATAAGCGGTACCAGGCTTAACTTTCAAACAATCGGGGCAATAAAAATCCATACTCTCGACAGATTCAACTTTCACTTGCAGACAAGAGGTGTGGAACCTGTAATATACTGCACATAATCAAATAAAGAACATCTTACAATATGTAATTTGACATATACAGTAAACTAAATTAGATAAACAGAAAAGCAATGTGTGCATATCATTTCATGCATGCTTCACACTCAACCATTTTCTAGTCTGGGTTAAAAGACTTATTACAAAAATAATACCTTCAACATCAAAATCTATTTTTTTAATATGGTAAAGTATTTTATTGATGATGAATACCAAAGAGGTACTCTAACTGTAAAAAATTGGTATAATCATAATATAACCACGAGAAACTTACACATAAGCTTCTTCAGGGAAGAGTTTTTTTTGTCACATTAGTATTCAAATCTACAGTAGAAATTATTGGGCCCGGTTCATCCAATTTACAGAATTGCTTTAATTTGTGCACCGTGCATTTTCCTTTAATGCTTTCTGAAGACATTTGTACTGTCTTCAGTGCTAAAGAACAATTCTTCTTTCCCATGCCAACCTGCAGGGCTATCTGGCATGCCCGTGGGATGGTAGTACCACCGCTCATCAACATTTGGACAGAAAGTTTTTTTTTTTGACGAAAAACTCACTATTTCTGCCACATACGATATTTTAACCTTTGATATAATTAAAACAACATCGCTAACTGAGAGAAAAAGGTGAGGTAAAAGATTACATTTTAAAGCTCCAACAGTCAAATGGTTATTCCACCACAAAAAAAGAGACACTTTTGAGTGGAAAAAAAGGGAATGTATTAACATTTATGACTTCACCAATGTGCTTGATAGTGAAAGAACCAATGTTGTCCTTCAAATCCATCAATTTAATCTGCTCAAAATATCCATCCATATCTTACCAACTTATGAATTTACCTTTTTATTTTTTGTAGTATGTATTAAATTATTGATATCAGAGCAGATAAAATTATACATATATACACAGTAGATATGTATTTATAGTCAAATCTGCATATGGGAACTAGAACAATTCTCTCAATCAGCTGGATTGTGGCCATGGAAAATATAAGTAATTTTAGTGAGAAATTTCTAAAACGTGAATGACCTTTTAGGGAATCAATTCTAAAATTTTAATTTTAGGAAAGTGATTAAAAAACTTTAAAGACAAACTGAATACCTTAGAAACCAAAAGTAAATATAGCAAATTAATTATATTTTTGTTAAAATCTTAGAGGAGAAACCAGATGACATACATGCTAATTTGAAACTGACAAGGCCAATGGGTATAAGATTTTGCTGCTCGTACTCTATCAAATTCTAGTATAGTTTATGATATCGTCCCACAGAAATTGGAGAATCTAGCTACAAACTTATAATATTCTTACTACTATCTGAGAGAACCAAATTGATGAAGTTTTGTTTGTTGAAAATTTAAATTGCTTAAGTTGAAACAAAATAACTTTCGGAAGATTTATATTTAAAAAGAGTTGGGAATCATTGAATTCACTCGATAGCGTGATAATAATAAAATCTTAGGTTCTACATGTATTTCTCTTAGGAATAATTGTTTATTGCTAATACAATTATATTTGCTCACTAAGAAATAATCAATTAATAACACTCTGTGAGAATTATGTAAATCAATTGATATATGACTCGTGACGATTAAACTGAAATAATTTTCTTGCCTGAATTGTGCTAAAAGATAGCAAAAACCTCTTGCGATTACTTTTTACTAAAAATGCAATAATCTTGCCAACTACAACTCCTCTGTGAGAACTAGAATGGAAGTAAGCAAGATTAAAGGCATGGAATGATAGCTTAAAAAGAATTGCTCTCACTCTATTATTTTACCCAATAGTTATCGTATATTAATTTTTCTTCGTGAGAATTACAAAATTGACATACAACTAACTTTGGAGAATAAATAGATAGAAGTGATAATAATTAATTAAAACTAATATTCCTGCACAATATAGAAATATCCTATTGCGATTACTTTTTACTAAAGAATCAATAATCTTGCCAACTCCAACTCCTCCGTGAGAATTAGAATGGAAGTAAGCAAGATTAAAGACTTGGAATGATAGCTTAAAAAGAATTACTCTCACTCTATTATTTTACCCAATAGTTATCATATATTAATTTTGCTTCATGAGAATTACAAAATTAACATACAACTAACTTTGGAGAATAAATAGATAGAAGTGATAATAAGTAATTAAAACTAATATTCCAACACAATATAGAAATATAACTAGAAAGTTTCAAGTCAAGCATGTAGTAAAATTGAGATTAATATTATAACAATATCGACCTTCATCGACTATCCCAACGAAAGAGATTACTCCATTATGGAGTATTTAAATCTCACAAAGAAAGGAATTCTTAAAATACTATCAACACTCTTAGAAAATTTAAAAAACTACAAGAGTAAAGTGGAAGAGATAAAGAAAGAAGTAAAGATCAAATCTAGAGAAAAATTATTAATTAGGTACGTATGATCCTCCTCCCCTCAACACAAATAAAACATCCTTTTTATAGAAATCAAATCTCATAAGGTGCCACGATGCCTTGTGGTTCTTTTGCCATGATGCGTCGTGCTTCTATTGCCATGATGCCTCATGGTTCTTTGCCATGATGCGTCGTGCTTCTATTGCCATGATGCGTCATGATCTCTTTTTATTCCTTCATTTGCTTTATCATGATATTTTTATTTCCTGCAAAATACTATTAGAAAATACAGATAATTGACATATTTTTTTTATATATATATATATATA